>PVLD010008766.1:70858-81784 GCA_004027595.1 Dinomys branickii
GGGGGCGGGGCGGGCTGGGAGCGGAGAGGTGATACCGGAGCGGCAGGGGACCGGGACCTGCGGGAGGCTAGGCTCTGGGCCGAGAGTGTCCCGGGGGCGGGGGGGGGGGGGGTCCGGACTAGAGTTCAGAGGCGGGCAAGCGTCGCGGTGGCGGGGCTGGCGGGAGTCAGCCCTTTCCTTGGGGCCGTTTCTGCGCCGGACCCCAAGGGGGGTTTCCTGGAAATTGGAAATAATAGATTTGGGTGGCACCCAGTGGTGTCGCTGGAGGTGAAGGGTCCGGTCTGCTTGTTTCGGCCCCGCCTCGCCGGGCCCTCGCTTCCGTTTGGCACTTGTCGAGTCGGGGTAGCTGTTCGCTGACTTGTTTTCCCCCTCTGAGCTCAGGGCTCCCGCGTCCCGCTCTCCGCATCGTACGCTCCGCGCTGTACTATTTGGTATTAAAAACGAATGTAAGCTCTCCAGTCCGGTTAGTTACGGTCCAGCTGTGCTGACCCTCCAGAACGGACTCCGACTTGTTCCAGCTTAAGTACTTGCTGAGGAGCAAGAAGGGGGGTCGGTAGCTTGTGTGATTTGACCCGTTGGGAAAATTGGGGCGGTGTGGTGCTAACAAGTGTCTGTGTGCCCAGCCGGTGTCGGAGCCCAGAGCCTGGGGGATCGAACGAGGGAGTGTTCTGCAGTAAATGGGAACTTTGCTTCTTAAATTTCTTTTCCCTTGGCCAAGTCCTTGGACCATGTGCTTCTGTGTCACTCCTGTCATTCCTTGATCCTAAAAGAAACGTCTTAACAGCCCAGCGGTGTCTGGAGTGGAACTTATTCACTGAGGAAAGTGTTGCCAGTTGCAGAGGTTTTCCTTTTACCAAAGCACTGAGGGCATAAAACCCCAAGTTAATGCTTACCCGACTATGTATGGAGTTACGTGACGCCAACGGTCTTCTGTGCAAACACGGCGGCCTAAGTAGACCCAGCGTTGAGAGGCGTTTTAGATGTTCTGTGGCCATAATTCTGGCTGACAGGGCAGCAAGGCCGTGGTCGGGGGGGGGGTCTCTTTTATATCATTGACTTAAACAGGAGCAAAAGATGTCAAATAGATATGCACACTCAAACACACAGGTACATACATGTCAATTAATTGTTTTAAGCTCAATTAGGAGATGAGATTAAAAACTAGAACACCAGAGCCATCTTCCCAGACAGCCCAATCACAGCAATGAACATAGGTCCCATTCCCTCACCATAGGGTTTTGTACCTATCAAAAATAATGTGGAAGACCAAGCCCTGAGCCTACCGTGGGAATGTGACAGGGACCATAGATTCCCTTTAAGAGGAGCTCGGAGCTCAGGGATTAGACAAGATGAGCAAAGCTCACCCTTCCAAGCTGAAAAAAATGTGTGGACCAGAAGTTACTGAAATTAAATGGTGGCAGACCTATCCAAGGAATGTTGTGGGGATTTGATCCCTTTATGAGCCCTGTGACAGATGAATGTGTGGAGATGCAGCTAGTGGGCAACAGAACGCCATTGGAGTGGTGGTAACAAGGAAATAGGGTCATGTTGGAAGGCTTGGGTTGAGTTTTAGAAATGACTGACTGCAGTAGAAAAATCCATGCCCCTCCTCAAAGTGCTAGTTTCACCATGACTGGAAATTGGGTCATATACATGTTTATATTAAATTTTTTGTTAAAGATAATGTGCAGATCAGACCTTTGGGTGTGGGACGTGCATGGGCAGCTGCACCACTGTGTGTTGCTAGGAGTTTCATTTCACAGACTTAGAAGACATGCCGGATTTCGGTGAAGATGGTTAAAACCTGTCACAAAATCAGACATAGTCTTGTGTCCGCATGCAAGCACAACACACACCGTTTTTTCAGAAGTCCTCTGTGTCCTATCTTTAGCCTCTCCTAGTTATAACTTGAAGTGACTTTGTCACTGTGTTTGTTTTAACCACACCCCTGTGCAGACAGTGCAGAGAGTATCTTTAGATGTGACTTGTCCAGTTTGCTTAGCAACAGCATGCATCTGACCAGAGTAGGAGGAAATTCCTGGATGTCAGGAGATTTGAGGGATAAAAGATTGTCTTGAAATGAGACCAAGAAGGATGCTGTCATCAGTGATTGGGTGTTCGTGCCCGCACACCCTGCCCCTGCCCCTGGCAGTCAGAAGTGTTTTGATCAGGTGGATGTAAAACCCTTACATTGCAGTCACAGGGAACAAACATAGTTTTCAGAACTCTTGGGCTCAGGAGCCTCCTGTGAGCCCTGTTTTGCTGTGCTGAAATAAGCCAAGAGCCCATGTACATTGTATCAAGTCTCCTACTTTAATAAAATGTATCTGCTTAACAAAAGATTTTTGTTTATTTTTTTGGGTTTTGTGGTGGTACTGGGGATTGAACCCATGAGTGCTGTACCAGTGACCTGTATCTCCAGCTCTTTATATTTTGAGACAGGGTCTCACCAGATTCCCCACGCAGGTCTTAAACTTGTGGTTTTTCTACTTCTCTCAGTGGAATTACAGGTGTGTCCCACTGAACCCAGCTCAGACGCATCTTATCTTAAATGGTGGCTCCACATCTAAACTTTACCTCCGTCACCTTCTTGAAGAAATGCATAAATCCCCTGTGTTTAACACCTCAGATCCTCTTTGCAGAAAGCAAGGCTGGGATGCAGGCTCTGCACTGAAACTGGTTCTGCTTTTGTTGTGGGAAGTGCTTTCAAGTACTATACAATGATGGCCTGCACAGTCATTCTGGTAGTGCCAGTCTCTTTCAGGCTTAGGTCAAATGCTAAATCTGAATCACCAGGTAGTTATAAATGCCACTAATGGCTCCTTTCTAATATCCTTTTGTTTTATTTTGAGACAAGGTCTTACTATGTAGTTCAAGGCTGGCCTTGAACTTACTATGCACCCCAGGTCGGCCTTCAACTCCTTTCTGCCTCAGCCTGCAAGCCTACGCCACCATGGTCCACTGGTGTATTCTTTTTAACATGACCTCTGAAAGGCGCTGGTTGGTGGAACAGTGCAAAGTCTGTGAGCCCAGATGTAGCGTGGCTAGTTAAAGAACGACCTATGTGAACACCAAATGTGCACTCTCTGTTAGGTTCCTATTCTGCTACCGGCACGAGGATATTTGCTCAGTGGGTGTGGTGTGGGAGGAAGGGGTCTGAATGGGGAGCCAGGCCTTTCTGCGGGAAGTGGCTTGGAGCCCATCTCAACACTGAGTAATGCTTCGTGCAGCTGCAGTATCCCAGTGAGGAGGTTCGACAGTCACCCCAGGGTAGCCACAGCTCAGAGGTTTGCGATGATCGGGTCATGAGGAAGTGACAGTAAGTGGTGACTAACCCCTTATCCTGCTCTTCAGCAGCTCAGATCCCCTTGCCGTTTCTTCCCCAGGCAGAGCCCACAGGAGGGCACATACTCCTCCGAAAGGATGAGAACCAGTTATGAGTGCAAAAACATAGATTTTCAAATGTCTCTCCAAATTATAACACCCACCTGTTTACGCTGGAATAAACTCTTAACACTGACTTTTAAACCCAGCACCCTAAGAATAGTACAGCACTCGGGGCACTGATGGACCAGAAATAAATGTGCTAAACACAGATTTAAAGTTCCAGGGAAGTGAAAAAGAAGTGGTTGTGGACAGGGACACAAAACCTGTTGGAGAAAGTCTTTTTCCCTTTGCTTCCACAGGAAGACAAAAAAATGGTGGTTTTGTCATCTTTAATAGACCACGTCTAAAAAAAAATCTTCCAGCTTTTTTTATGAGATAGTTGTTAAAAATCAAATGGAGTTGGGTTTTTTTCTTCCCAGAAATAGAATCAATTTAGGCAGATAAATTTTGAAATTTGAACCCATAACTATTAGAAGAAAGCATTTCCGTTATATAAAGTAGGTAGGTAGTTTTCCCTTAGGTACTGAAAAGGCTTTTTTTTCTAGAAACTGTTAATGCAGCAATATTTCCAGCCTTTCCTTGGCATTATGTGTAGTGCCATTGGGTACCTTTTCCACACTTATTTCTGTGGGAGATGCTTGTTCCAACTGTAATTGTAACTAGTTCATAGAGGGTTCGTCCTTTGGTCTTTCTAATGTTTAGCACATCTTGTAGATCAGAAATTCACTGCTCTTTGAAGTTTCAGATTACTTTGCTTATCCTATCCATGAAGAAAAATATACTGAAAAAAAAAAGTATACTGCCTAACAGATGTGCATAGCTTGGGCATACTTGTGCAACCCTCTGCTATATTACAAAAAAAAGTTTTTCTTTTTCTCATAGGATCTACAAAAAAAGTAACATTGCATTGGGAATAGAGTAAACACAGGATTCCTTTTTGCTTTATGTTGCACATAATTCTGATTTTGCTGTAAACATGGGCTACTTTTACACTTTAAAAAACAAAAAGGTTTTTAAAAAGCATTTTCCTCCCTCTAGAGAATGTTCTTTTAAAGCCTTTATGAAATGGATTTTTAAAACTTGTAAATTTTGTTTTGGTTGGATTTTTGACAGGCATGATGGTGCACACCTGTAATCTCAGGACTCAGGAGGCTGAGACAGGAAGATTGCTGCACATTCAGTGCCAGCCTGTGCTACATAGTGAGTTCAAGGCCAGCCTGAACTGCATAGCCAGACCCTGTCTCAAACCCACCCACCTCCAATTAGATTTTGTATGGCACTGAAATTCCTCAATAATGATTACACAAGATTCCTTTAAAATGTTTTTGTGAGGCTGCTTGGTATCCAGGTCTACAAATACCTCTTCTTTAAAACTTTCAATCTTTTCTAGAATGTTTATTTGTGGCATTAGTTCACAAAATGCTACTTTTTTTTTTCTCTCTCTTTTTTTTTGAGACAAGGTCTCACTCTAGCTCAGCCTGGCCTCAAACTCAACAGGGATTCTCCTGCCTCAGCCTCCAGAGTTCTGGGATTACAGGCATGCGCCACCATGCCCAGCTAATACTATGCTTTTTTGAGAGGTTTAAAAGTCTGCACTTAGTCTAATTTGAAGAGACACTAAAATTTCCAAGTCGTTACTAATTGAAAACACCCCATGAGAGTATTTTAATATAAAAATGTATTAACTTCACATACCACCTTAAAGTATTTTTTTGTAATAAAAAAACTCAAGTTCATTGCAAAAAGCTCAAAAAATTCTGTGGAAATGAGCAATGGAAAATGCAAACATCTGCCATAATTCCCAAGGCAAACCTCAGGATTTAAATTACTTTCTAATAATAATCTCAGCCCTGAAAGCTAACCTTGGGGCTAGCGGTGTAGCTCAGTGGTAAAATATGTGGCTTAGCTTGTGTGAGGCCCTGGGTTTGATCCCTAGCACCAAAAAAAAGAGTTCTTGCTTGATCAGTTGCTTATTTATACCAAATTTGACCCATTTTCATATTTAACATTTGATTCTGAAAGAGCTTAAATGCAAATTCAGAAAAGCAAAATTAAAAACCGAAAACAACACCACCACCCACAGAGGAGCTAGAAAGAGAGACAGGCAGGAGGGCTGGTTTGCTTTAGGGCGGAAGTGGAAGGGAAATTTTCTGAAACTGGTTCTCCTGTTGCTATGCTTTTTCCGTTTGAACTGAGCAGCCACCACTTCCATTTCACCCGCTGCCCCTAAGCAGTACTAGAGGGGTTTATAGCTGTTCTCTGCCCAAAAGCAGCTGAGCTTTGGGTTGAGTGGAACACCAGCGGGGTCCAATCTTAGTGCTAGTTAAGAAAGTTGATCAAGTTAGGCATGATGCTGCGAGAGGATTGCAAGTTCAAGCCCAGGGTGGACAACTTAGTGAGTTGGTGAGACCTTGTAACAAAATAAAAAATAAAGGGTATAATAAATGTGTGGCCAGCGCACAGCTTAAGTGAACATATCGTGTGGTTTTGCAGTCCAAGAAATGAGACATAGCACCTTGCCATTTCCCTTTCTCATTTCTTCCCCCATAACCACTTTCTGACCTCTGTTACCATTGGTTCTTTTAATCAGTTCCAGAACTTCATACCAACTGAATCATTAATTCGTGTTGGAAGAGAGGTGTCAAGTTACATGTGACCAATACATGGGCTCCCTTGAGAGCTCGAAGCTTTAGCAGGACGCTGTTTGGAAGTAAGTGGAGAAGTGGGTGTTTGTTTCTTGTCACCCTGCAAGTTATTCATTTTTTACTACGCTGAAGTTTTGGAAGAAGCCCAGGCTGCTGGCTTGCTCACCCACGGGCAGCTGCTCGTTTGAACGACTGAGTGGCAGCTTCCTTGGCCTCTGCTTTTAGCCCTTAGCACATAGTACCGATGTCCAGGGCAGCAGAGTAACTGGTGTCTTTTTCCCTTTCTCCACCCAGCCCAGCTGCAAGGAGCTTAAAATTCATTCGTTTTGGATTTTTCAAGCCCGTAAAACTTTGTCTGCAGTACTTCACATTGCCAAGGGGCCTTGTGGTCTTTAATTCTTGTGTGTGAAGGAGATTGTGTTAATCTTCTCTAGTGCTTGGCTTGGACAAGGAGGACAAGCGTGGTGCTTTGTCGTAGGGTGGGGGGATGAGAGCTTGGAAAAGGAATGGACAGAGGGTGAGCTGCAGGCACTGTAGAGCGGTTTCTTGAGGGAGGTGGCTGGATTTCAGAGAGGGCGGTGGTGCTGTGTCCTGAACAGAGAGAGGTTGCGGTGTGTGAGAAGGAGGGGTGTTGGAGGAATGGGGGTGGGTAGCAGGAATCTCGGGTTGTTACCTCGAAGGTGCAGAACGTGGCAGGGAGGCCTGTCCTGCAGAAAGCACATGCAGCTTGTAAGAGATTACAGATCCTGGAGTGGGCATGCTTGGGACAAGGAGAACGGAGATGTGGTACTGGCTGGGGATTGAAGTAGTTGTTAACAGCAACCATCTTGTGTCCTCCTCCCAGAGGACTTGGAGGGAGGTTGTAGCGTCTTCTTGAAGTGTCATAGAAAGCTGAAGCACCTAGCTGGAGAGCTGTTTCAGAGATGTGAGGGCTGGAATTGGCCCAGGGATACAGGGCCCTCCAGGTCCCAGCAGGACCTGGCAGCTCATGGTACACAGTACAGACAGAGAACTCTACCCAGCTTTGCCTGGGATTAGCCATGGGCATAAAGAAGGAAAGGCAGAGCAGGTTGGTGGTGTGGCCCCACTGACCAGACCCCACAGCCTTCTCCCTGAGGCTAAGGGTAGATCCAGAGCCTTTAAGCCATTGTGACAGTAGGGTGAGTTTTCTTGTAACATGTTTATCTGGTAACTGAAGCAGCGCCTCTGCGACTCTGGGGCTGTGGGACAGGGAACCCTTGTGAGCTGGGGGTGTTAGGGTAGGGCTGCCAAAGAAAGAGGTCTCCAGGAAGGAGGGTGGTTCCTGGCTTTCTTATTTGGTATGAGCAGGTGTTCCTGTGGGCATCAAGACTGCCTAGGACCTTCCAGAAATGGAACATACCCCATTCTGTGTCCCCCAGATTCTGAATGTTCCAGCATTTGGGGAGATGGACATGAACCTGTGACTGTTGGGAGTGTCTTGACAGCTCTTCCTCTGGTTCTCTGACCCAAGCACGTGGAAGCCCTGCAAAGTGTATTAGTGGAGGGTGCCCAGCCACTGTGGACATCGGTAAGTGCGGGTACCAGCACCTTTCCACCTCTGCAGCAGGCAGCCTTCAGCATAGGGCCAGAGGCATCATGTCAGGGCCAGAGAGGGGTGAGGTTCACAGAAAACCAAGGTTGGGAAAGGGGAGTGAACAGTAAGGACAGCAGAGCTAGACCTTCTGTTCACATCTTGTTCTCCTGTTTACCCTCTCTGAATTGCTTCACTCACCCATGTCCTGAAGCAAATGATGGGCCACAGACCCAGGACGGCCAGGGGTAAGCTTTTCCTGAAGGGTAACACCTGGAAGCTTCATGTTTGGACCTAAAAATCCAAGTGAACTCCTCTAGAATAAGTACGGCCGTGCTGAAATACAGAACATGTCATGTGCCTTTGTATGAAAGTGGCCTAGATGTTTGCAGCTTTGGCCATGTGTGCCTGTCTCATTGGGAGGGCTTGGGATGGAGAGCACCTGTCTTTGTCTCCTGGGGCGTCTGCAGGATCCCTTTCCTCTATCTTGGTGGTGGCAAACCTGTGGCATGCGTGCTGCAGCAGGCATGCGGAGTCCTCTCTGTCGCAGTGATCCAAGTCACCGGAGCAGCCGGGCATCCAGTAAGAGTTATTATTTCTAAATTAAAACCTCAGTATTCAGTTTTAATTGTGGCATTGGCACTTTGCAGTAAGCGAGTGAGTTTTGGGTTGCAGTTTGGGTACTCGGTTTCTAAAAGGTTCGCCATCACTGCAGCTTGTCCCTTCTATCGAGAGGTAGCCTTAGAGCGTCGGAGGAAAGTTTCCAGTGTGTGTGTGAAGCAGTTGACTGAGCTCTAGTCACTCCATCCCTCCAGCCTGCTTCCTTACTGTCTCTGGCTGTGAGTCAGCACCTGAGGAAAGGCCTCCTACAGATGAATAAAAGCAGAGACTTCACGGCTCCCTCTGCTGGGCCTGGCCAGGTCGCCTTGGGGCCTGGAAAGTTCTTTGCTCAAGTTGTGTGTCCGACTTGGAGTTGGACATGGTTGGAACATTCTTTGCTGTCTGTTGGGGCCTTGACCCTGCCTTTTCTTGGGGCTCTCACACTCCTGGAAAAACTCACAGTTTTATTTCGCAGTGGAACCCTCTGTGGGCACCACTGAAGGACTGGGAGATGACTGCATGCAGTACCAGTGCTGCGCATGGAAAGGCCCAGGCAGACAGCATGGCCACCCTGTCCAAGAACAGCTTCCTGTCTGGGTCCCACAGCCTGACCAGATACAGGCAGTTTGGTGTTGGCTTATCTGATCTGAGAGGCAGAGTCCCTGCAGGCAGGTTTGGTGATAGCAACAGTCCTGGTCAGTACTCAAGCCCCAAGCCTGCTGTCCCTGGAATGAATAATGTGGAGTCAGGGCAGGATGAAGGAGGCGGGGAGATCAAGCACAGAGTAGGTCAGGGGCAGGGTGGAGGCCACAGGCCGCCTGGGGTGGGCGTCACTCTAGTGGGGGCTGCTGGGTCACAGGGTTGGCTCCCCCACCCCTACCCCTTAGCTCCCACTGAACGCACACAGGCATCCAGTTTCTTCTTTCTCTGGGCCTCCCTACCTCGTGGTGGCTGCGTGGGCTGGGTGAGACAAGGCTCTGTAAGGTACTGTGCTTTTTCCTCAGTTAAATGTGCATGTGTCTGTTTTTAAGTTGAGGCCTATAAAAAGCCAGCCTTTGGAAACACAGAAGGCAAGTTTATCTTTTTTTTTGGTACGGGAATTAAACTTGGGACCTTGCACTTGCCAGGCACGCGCCTGTGCCACTGAGCTATATCCCCGGCCCATATTAATGTATCTTGGGACCCAGTGTTTTTCTGGAAAGTTGGACTGGGAAGAACCTTGTGCCAGGGACACTAGAGAGGAAATGTATAAATTTCATGACATAAGACTTCTACATTTTCTATCAAGCCTCAAGTACAGGTTTTAAAGGAATCTTTAAAAATTATTCTGAAGGCTCAATACACATACATCCAGTGCAACATGTCTGTTTAAGTATGGAGTTCAGTGGGTCCAGACAAGCATATGCATGCGTGTGTGGGTGACCACTGCTGCCACAGTCAACATACAGAACGCTTGTGTCCCCTTAGGACATCTCTCCCTCGGCCCTGGCACTTTTGTGGTCAGTCCCTTGCCCTGGGCCACCAGAGAGGTCCAGGACTTTTTTGTTCCACTTCCTGTGCCTGGGCCTTTCCCCTGTAGAGGTGGATCTGCCTGTGGCTACCTGAATGCCAGTGGCTCTCCCAGCCAGTCTTGCCACCCACCTGCAAGCATCCCACCATGTCTGTGTGAGCCACACAGTGGTGTCCTGTTGGGAGGTGGCCATACCATGAGAACTCAGAAACCAGTGAACTCAGCTGTGGGACTTTTGAAGCTCTTCCTGGGGTGACAAAGTGGGCACCCTACAAGCTGTGGCAGGTGGGAAAAGGCATTGTGCTTAGGCATAAGCCATGTTTGGGACAGCAGGTATTGTGACCTCATGCAGCTGCTGTGGCTGCTTCACTTGGCTTTGCTCAACTTAGGAGAGCTGAGTGTCCAGGTCCCTTAGGTCCCTGAGTATTGCCTCGATTATGGCAAGTAGTGACTGTCCTCTCCACCTCAATATATATTATGAAAAGTTTCTGGCATGTAGAAAAGTTACATTTATAGGATAGTGAGTAGCATGGTGTGCCTTATAGGTTAATAGACTGACAGTTGATAGCATTTTGTCATACTTGCTAAACCACTTAAAATCATGATATTTTACTCCAAAATATTTCAGCATGCATCTTCTAAGAAAGACTTTCTCCTGTGTGACCTCTCCACCTCATTGCATCTAAAAAAATTAATAGCAACTTCATAACACATAGGGCACTCTGTTTTATGTTTCCTCCAAGTGTTGCATTAACTTTTTTTTTAAATAAAAGTACAAAAACATATTAACAAACAGACACCAATTAACATAAAAAATAGTACAATCACAACTGATCTACAGACAAGGTGACATGATCTCAACAGTGGTTATTGTTTTATCCATTGATATCTTTGAAGTGTAAATATATGAACCCATATACAGACATGCAAAATTGGTCAGACAGTTAATCCTCTCAACAACAGAAAAACACAAAAAACAAAAAAACCAAAGACAGAAAACAAAACAGGCAAAAAACAAAACAAAACAAAAAAACACCAATAGTTGCTGCTTTGCATATTGATATCTTCGAAGTGTGTGTTCAGGATAACACATACAGACATACAAGATTGATCAAATAACCTGTCATCAATTATTCCTTAGCATTAAGTGATATAATACAATAGTAGAACCATGTTAGCCCTCCTGCATATATGTATATTCATATATACATACATACATTTTTGTCTCTTTC
>PVLD010008767.1:0-81622 GCA_004027595.1 Dinomys branickii
ATCAACTGTCTGACTAAATTTGCATGTCTGTATATGGGTCCATACATCTACAATTCGAAGATATCAATGGATAAAACAACAACTACTGTTGAGACCATATCACCTTGTCTATAGATTAGTTGTGATTGTACTATTTTCTATGATAATGGGTGTCTGTCAATATGTTTTTGTACTTTTATGTTTCTAAAATAAAAAAAAATAAAAAAAAAAGATTAGGAGGTTTCAGTTGAGAGTAAGAACTTTACTGGCTGTTGGACCTGAGACCTTGTGTGTTGTGCTCAGCAGAATATTTACCTCCATGTTGCTCATGTCCTGAGACTTTGCAGGAGGCTGAGTTTAAGGGTGAAGGATTAATTAATTTGATGGCGAAAATTTCAATGCAGCCCAATCTTCAGCTTGTGGTGAGAGTGCTACCCATTGCTTTTACTGAGATTTACACTGAGAAACAGGAGGAAAAAGCCCATATAAAGAGCTTTTAGTTTCATCTGAAAGGAAGTGGCTATGAAATTGGAACCAAAAAAGAGTCTGGTTACTAAAGAGAGTAGCATTTAAAAAAAGGCAAGTACTATGCATTGGGACAATAGGAAAGATGCCTTGAGGGCATCTGAGGAATCAGCAAGACCCTACCCTCTTCAGGCTCCCAGGTACAAAACTGGAGAGCTTTCCTTTGAGAAGAGAGTACCTGGGTCCTCTGCTGTAAAACGGTGGCCTAGGGAATTGGTTCTTTAAGATTGGTTCATAGTGCTCAGTCAATCAAGTATTCTGAAGCCTCTAAAGCCATGATCCAAGGCAACCTGGCTACTGCTTGGGCTGGTGGCAGATGTTGGTGCCATCCACACATTGTTGGTTTTACAGGGATGCAGAACGCAAGAGCTGTAGGGTCACGGAGGCTTCCACTCGAATTTCAGAAGGCCCGCAAGGCCATGAAGGTGCTCTTAGGAGGACAGTCTTCATGAAGCTGTGAGCACGAAGGCAAAAGTGAAGTGAAGATGCCAGGAAGTTGGAGAAGACGGAAACATATCCCATCTGCTGAGGAGACCCATAGATAGTGAGCAAAGCCAGCCCGAGAGAGCCCAGGAGGACTGGGACCAGCAGTGCCACAGGGCGAATGCCACGTAATCCCTTTGGATCTCACATCCCAACACAACTTTCACTGGATGACAGACATGGAATGAAGAAATTTAGGGTTTGCTGTGCTGGGTTTTGGTGTTTCTTTAGTCCCATTTCTTTTTATCTCACTGCTTGTTCCTTTTAAAAATGGGGATATTTATCCTGTGCTATTGTATGTTGGAAATATTTAACTTTTCTTTATTTTTGTTTTGATTTTTGGTCTTTTTTGAGACAGGGTCTCTTTACACAGTTCAGGTTGGCCTTGAGCTCACTTTGTAGCCCAGGCTGGTCTTGAATTCACAGTGATCCTCCTGCCTCAGCCTCCCGAGTGCTGGGATGACAGGTGTGTGCCACCACACCCAGTTTTCTTTTTGATTTTTCCAGTGGCTCAGAGTTAAGAATTTTCCTTGAGTTTGAGAGGAGACTTCGGACTTAAACTTTTCAGGAGTGTTGGAACTGTTAAGTCTTTGGCAACCTTAGAGATAGACTAAATGCATTTTACATAAAGACCCAGGGATGAGTCTTTTGGGGTGGAGGGTTATGGTGTAGATCAGGAATGACTTCCAAAACTCTCATGTGTAGAGAGGTAGGACTTTGGGGAGATGATTGTATCATGGGGTACAATAACTGACCATGACGTCATGAAGTGGGTTTTGGCTAGAAGAGGCGGATCCCTGGGTGATGATGTGGTGAAGGGTATAGCTTAATCCCCAACTCCTCCCTTCACTCTCCGCTTTCTGCCTGCCTTGCAGTGATCTTCGTTCCTCTGTGTCTTTCTGACCATGTAGTTTCTATGTTTCAGCCAATTTACCATGGACTGAGACCTCTAAAACTGTGACAAAATAAACCTTTCTTCCTTTCAACTGTGGGTGTCAAGTATTGTGCACTGGTAGCAAGAAAGTGACTAAGACAAACCCTCTGTAGTCATTTCCCTTATCATAGCCTTCTCAGCCAGTCTTCTAAACTCAGTGACTCCTCGAGACTGAGTTTATTTTACACTAACCTCACTGCTGTTTCCCTCTTGTTTCATGTGCTAGTTATTCGCCTCTTCCTTGGATGACCACGTACAGTGCTGTCTTCCTTTTCTAAACTCTGCTTGTCTCTTAGGAAGCAAGAAACAGGGTTTATGACTGATTATTCTTTAGCTAGGTTAACCTTCCAACTGGCCCCAAATCCTAATTCCTTGAGGTCAGACTCCCCAGTGTTTTACTCAAGCACTGCTAGACTCGTGATCCCGATGGAAAGAGCCACGGAATCTGTGTTGTTTGCATGAAGTAGGAAGGGGAGCTGGAAGCTAATTATTTGTTATGTTGTTTTGTGCCAAGTGCTTTGTATATGTCATTTAATTTTTTCATTGGTTTCTTTGGTCTTTGTTCCTTGGTATGACAGCCCTACTGTCCTTTTTACTCATGAAGCAGGTGAGATTCACATAAAGTAACTCTATCAAGGCCACTCAGATAATAAGTCTAGAGACAAAGTTCCACAAGACTGATTCCTAGTCTGAGTTTTCAATGACTGCACTGGAATGCCCTCTCTTAAGGCTATTTTGAGGGGGGCTAGGGAATCTTTTAGAGTATTTTTTAAAAGTATTTTTTAAAGCCTTCCTTCTTGTATCACCCACAGAAATTACTGCTACTCTTAGAAAACTTTAAGAAGTTCAGCTGTCTACATACAGCTTTGAATCAGTGTTCAAACTCTGCATATACAGTCACATTCTAGTTTACTTACTACACTGCAGACATTTTCCCCATGTTGTTAGAATCTGATATTGTTCCTTGTGAATTGGCCAGACTATGGAAAGCACAACATACAACAACACATGCTCTTTCCCCAAAATGGGATTTTAAATTGGGGTCACAAAAAGTCACTAAGAACTAGGGGCTGGGGATATAGCTCAGTGGAATAAGTGCTTGCCTAGCAAGCGCAGGGTCCTGAGTTCGATCCCCAGTACTACAAAAAAAAAAAAGAAAAAGAAAAAAACATTAAAAAAAACAAAAAACAAAAAGTCACTAAGAACTAGAAGACCCTAAGTGTTAAGATGCAAATATTAAGATCTTAAATATTATTCGTATTTTCATGAACAACAAGAGTAGCAAGAAAAGTAGTCATTCTCTTTTCATATGAACATGAACACTGGGAACCCCTAAGTATGATGCCTTTTGGAAGCCAGGAAGAACACGTACTGACCGTCTCTGACTGTGCACCAGACCTCAGGCCAGGCAGCAGCCTTGACATTCTCATTGGTTCTTCTGAATTATTTGTCAGTACGGGTTTTTTACCCACACCTTAAAGAAGGGGAAATGTCGTTGGAACAGCTTGTTCTTTTAGAGAAGCTTGTTTCAGATAGAACAAAAAAATGTAGATTAAAAAAATCCCCAGTAAGAGCTAAATACATGACTTGGAATTATAGAAAAACAGCTGACAGAGATCCTGAAAACTAAGAAGACGAAAAATGAAGCAGAGAAAAACTTGGGCTCCTTGTGGCTCTGTCTGGCCAGGGCAAGAAAAGGGTTACCGCTGAGTAGGGGAGTTGGCTCTGCAAACCTGGATCCCAAACCAAAAAAGGCCCTGTTCTTCTAAGAGCCCAAACTGGGGCTAAGGCAACGGCACGGGCTTGGAGGCTGCAGCAAGGGTGAAGGCAAGATGCAGCCCTGCTCTATGGAGGGCCTGTCACAGGCCCAAAAGGGGTGGGGAGCAGAAAACATCTGGAAGTTAGGGCAGCAGGCAGGCCGAGCCAGGCTGCCTGAGCAACAGGCCCCGTGTTGCTGCCCTGGAGGTGGGCGAGCTGCTACCCAAGCGGGGAATGTGGAGGGCCTGGCTCCCCTGCCTTTGAGTTTAACAAAGCCTTTCCTCCCCCACTTGAGCTCCTTCGGGGTGGCCCTAAAAAGCCAAATGGCGAGCTCCATAAAGAAGTCTGCGACCTGGCTAGGGACATTTTCTCCTGCTAGGCGAAAGGCTGCGTCTGTGCTGTCACACAAACAGTGCAAGGCGCCATGGACCACAGAGTGAAATGTGTCTGCACGCCCCTCGTGGGCTGCAGCTCAGACCTGAGCTCCCTCCGAGGGGCCTCTTATGGAATCCGGGGCTTGGCCAGAAATCTCTGCCTTCTACCCAGGAAGGTCTGACGGAGGCTCAGCAAACCTGGCGGCTGTTCTTCAGGTTTGGCAAACTCGAGATTTTTCCAGCGCCTTGTGGTCAGTGAAACTGAAAATGTGTTTGGCTAGAAAAAGCCTTCTCTGATTTTTAAACCCCGGTGCGTTTTTTTTTTTTTTTAAGCATAAATTTGATCCACATGTTTTTGATTTATTTATATTTAACTCATCAAATCAAATTAGGAGCCATGATGATGAATGCGGACATTGCTAATTTCCAAGAAGATTTCTGAGCCCTTTTTCTTAGAACTAAAAATCGCATTTCCTCACCCACCCCCCTCAACCATTAAAACTACCAGACTGTGCTGGGTTTGAAATTTAGAGCCCAAATGTGAAATAACGATCCATGCTTGGCAAAGACAAAGCATAGCAGGGGAATGTTCTTAGGAAGTCGCAGGAAGCACGTGAGGGTGGGGGAGAGGAGTCTGTCTTCATTAGATGGGTTAAATGAACGACCTGGCTTTCTGGCTCCCAATCGAAACCCTCTAAGAGCTCGGGTCTGAACTTACTATTTGTACCGCAGGTTTGGGACTTGGGGAGGAGGGCGTCCCTGAACCTATTTTCTTTCTTCTGTTCTTCTCCACGTAAGCCAACTCAAGCTGTTCCTCTCTCCCCCTCTAGCAGCACCCTGCCCTCCTTTCCTGGCTCTGGCTAGGGCCTGTCCATCTGGAAGCGTTTAAAATGTACAACAATTTTAATCTCGTGCAAGAGAGTCTCAGGGTATACACTCTAGATCCATTAAGCTAAATTATAGGCACAGAATCTTATCCTGCACAGCTAAGTCTGGCTTAGCTTTGCACACATACAAAAGGTCATGACTGGCTTTCCCAATTTCCCTCCCTACTACACCCTCATTTCCCCCAACTTCAGCCCAAGGCCAGTAATATTTTTCTGAGAAAATCTGGCCAAGAAGGTCCATGACAAAGCCTCTAGAATCCTAGGTCCCTAGGATTCTGACTCCCTTGATCTAATTAGGCAAACCTAGATAAAATACCAGCTTTCTACTTAGATAAAATACCAGCTTTATACATCTTCGGGAAGTTATTTCATTTCTCTAAGTCCTAATTGCCAATCTGTAAAATGGGTAGGTATAACAGCTACACCTACTACATGAAGTTATTGTGAAGACCAAATGAGATACTGTGTGTAAAGACCCCAGAATGTCAGAGAGAAAATAGCGAGATGTTGAAAAGGTTTAGAGTTTCAATTAAACAGGAGATCTTGATTTTAGAGCTCTACTGTACCATATGGTGACTGGAGTTAATAATAATGTGTTTTAAATTTCAAAATTACTAAAAGAATAGATTTTTTGGGCTTTTTTTTTTTTTTTTGAGACAGGGTCTTGCTATGCAGTTCAGGCTGGCCTTGAGCTCACTTTGTAGCCCAGGCTGGCCTGGAACTTGCAACAATCCTCCTGCCTCAGCTTCCCAAGTGCTGGGATTACACGCGTGCGCCACCACACCCAGCTGAAGAGTAGATTTTTAAAGATCCCTTTTCCTGGGATTAATAATGGCAGACAGAGTGGAAGATCTAAAATCTAACTGCATAAACATCATTCTCTTTCCAGCCCCAATTAATTTCTTCTCACTCTATACAAAAAGGTATATGCATGTGTACACGGGGAGGGAGGAGAGAAAGACATTTCAGTCTGCTTTACGGTGCAAAATGGCTAATTAGCATTTCCTAAGATCCTCAGGGATGCTTCTGGAAATGCTGTTTAACGTGTCTAATAAATGCCTCTCCCCCAAGGAAGAAAACACAGAAATTTATGAGGCCAGTTATGCCCCGTGCTCAGTGGAATTCAAAGATTTATTACTTTTCTCTGGAGAGAAGTAGTTTCAGCAGTAATTCACGGACCCTGATGTTGGCCTGAATCAAGAGACCAGGATCCCACCAGCTTCCTGGGAACCTTGAACACATCATGATGTACTGGTCCTGCTCACCTGGAACTGCTGGGAGAGCTCAAAGAGAGAACATGTGTAGGTTCTCAATAAATGGTTATTACTTCTACCACGCTGACTGCATTTAAAATCCTGGGCATTATCAGGGAATGTGTGTAGGTTCTATGTCCCATTAATAGAGATTTATCTCTTGATGGCCTTTTAGCTCCTACATCTAGACAATATTTTGGACACTAGCCACAGCTCTGAAGGACTCTAAGGAACTATATCGGTTCACAGGTAGGCCTGCAGAGGGAACAGAGTTGGCACATAATCCAACAGGGCAATCATCAGGACAGAAGTCACTTGTGGGCCTGTATAAACACGACTTGGGCCAACTAAATGGCTATTAGATTTCTCTACAACATGAAAACAAAGTCTTTTCTAATTGGTACTTTCTGAAAGTGAACACAGAACCTGCTATTGTTTCCAGTATTACAGGAAGTGTGATTTAAAAAAAAAAAATAGTCAAACATAAGGCCAGTACATTTTTCAACTTAACTGCTCCAAACAACAACTGAATAGTACAGGCTCTCCGGGTTATTAAAACATACCGTGAGGATAAGGCATACATGAATAACTGTGAGGTAGGGCGGACGGTGGAAACGCCATGAGAAGGTGCTGCTCTGAGTGTATGAGGAGTCGGTGGACAGTACTCTGACTGGGGAGGGGGTAAATCAAGGGAGACCCCGTAGGAGAAGTCTGAATTACACCATAATGAAAAAGACTTGGGGTTTTAAAGACGGAAGTTAAGGGCAGACTTGGCAGCGGGAATAGTTTAAAAACAAATATGGAAGACCAAAGATCACGTCCAGGAATCACGTTCAAATGGCTGGTGCGAGGAACAAAGATCAGGTTAGAAAGTTAGACCAAATTACAGCGAGCCTTGAACAGCTACTGGAGGAGTCTGGCGTTATTCTTCAAGCCATGTGATGCCACTGAAGGTTTCTCAGCTATGAGGAATCAGGTTGCTCTTTGAGAAAAGTCACCCGATGGCCACACGTAGGCAGGACTGAAGGAAGCAGGGATTGCCACTTGGAGGCTATGCAGCTCTCGGGGGGAGGCAGGGATGAGGACATAAACTATGACAGTCAAAGTGAGAACGGAGTGACTAGAGGGACGATGCGGCAGTAGACGTGACACAAGGTGGCTACTAAACGGGTATCCGTGTGCATCGGGGGAGGAATAACGTGGAAAATATTTTATTGTACAACATATAAACAAAACCCTCAGGCGGTACCTCTGGAGCTGAAGACAGGAACGGTTTTATGTAGATGTTGGAGTCGTGCACCCTCAGGTCATGGTCCCCAAGTCCCCGGGTCACTCCAATAGTTGCCATCACTCGGGCCTAGGAGTGTAAGCAGAGGGTCATCAGAAACACGCACATAGTGACAACATCCCGCCGCACTCCTGTTGCTCTGGGCTGAGCGTGAGGGAAGAATTCCCCAACTCTTCCTGTCCCTCTTTCCAAGTCCCCTGCTGTTAACTAGGTGGGTTGTTGTTTCCAAGAAAAGGCTTGTGAAAAAATCACTTCTGTGCTTGGATGTTCTAATTATCCTAAACTCTCTGGGTTGCTGCTATCTCTTCTCAGCTGGCTTTTGTACAGACTGGGTGGCACAGCGTTCAGTAAACTAACTCCAAGGTACGTGTGATGTCTACAGTTGCTGAGATCTGCTCGTATCAATCCAACAGCATCCACACATCCACTAGCCCTTCTGCAGCGCCACTCCTTCCAAATATTTGCTGAGCCTCAGCTGTGTCTATAACTCTGTGATAAGCACTAGCAAAAGATGTAAAAAGTCAGAGGCAATGCCTATCCGCTCAAAGCCCAGTGATTTAAGCTTCATGGATGGAAAAAATACATCATTCTCAACTCCATGATCTGTCCTTCTTGCATTCCTACAGATGCCCTCTGTGTAGAAAAGGACAAAATGTCACTAGCGGTGTAGCTGCTGAGACACCTTCAACCTTCATGCTTTTCCTAAACTTTTTATGAATAGTTTAAGGAAGTAAAACGTGTGCTGAAACATACAGAGTCAGCTTAAATATCTCTTTGGATGCCACAGATTTGATTTACTCAGACATTTATTGAGCATTTGCTCTGTGCAGATACCATGTGGCGGGGGACACACATGTCTATGGCCCCATCCTTACGATGAAGGAAGTTGGTAAGGAAATAAGAGGTGCTGCAAGACTAAGTGACCACGTAGAGGACCTGGCTAGATGCTGAATGACACATGAACGACGGTTATGTGAGCTCTGGAGGAGGTGCTCCAAAGCTGAGCACCAAGGACAGACCGCACCTGGGCAAGCAGACACAGAGAGATGGAAGGGAGCCCAGGGGCACAACCCTGAAGTCATCAGTGACACAGCCCAGGTGAGGTCATCATTCAAAACCCTCAGCTTGAATCCTACCTCTACTACTTAAGGGGAGTGCCTGTTTCACAGAGGCAAAGTGAAATAAATGCTGAAAAGCACTGAGAGTCTTATACATTATTTCCATGTTTATCTCACTTTCCCAAAAGACTTGGAAATTTTGGAACTGGTCTTTAGCCAGAAGGTAGGCAGGTAGAAATAAATCCATGACATGTTTTCCTATGGGTCAGTGCCAGAGAGGACATGAGACATAAAACATGGGGACCTCTGGTTAGGCAGGTTGCTCTGCTGGGAGGCTGGGCAGGCCCTGTAGGATTCTGGGTTTCTTGTGTCCCCTTTGCTTTCTCCCTGCAAGAGCAGCTTCTCTGGTTGATGAGAGCGCTTGCCGGTGCTTCAGTCCACAGAAATCTCACGTTCCTGCTAGTGGCGGAACTTGTTTACAAAGTATACAGGTGTTACCCACACAAATCTTTGAAAGTATTTCTGGAAATAAAAAGTAACAGCAGAGAATGCAGAAAGGAAAAGAAACAAAAACCCAAGATGCCAGGACCTGGACAGCATTCTCAGAAATCATGGGGTCCTCAGACTCAGGTAGTGCGCTCTTTGGCCAGGGCAAACATACCAATAAGAGCAAACGGAGACATAGTGGCTTTTAAACAGGCCAACAGGTACAACGACAATACTTGCTAGCTGCTCATTACACAACTGCCAGGCCTTCATCAGCTGAAACGTTTGAGGAATGCGATATTTACACAAATGAACCAACTTTTTACTTTACTGACAAACACTTCACCTTTTATATCTCACCGCTGGTAATACTCTAAGAACACATCAGTCCGTTTTTCTCTGTGCACTCAGCAGAGCACAGTAACTGAGTTTATCGAAGGTGTGCCATGCGTCAGGGACCAGGCTCGGCGGGTCTAGGGAAAGAAGTGAACAGGATGTGGTCCTGAGCTTACTGGTGCTCGTGGGTCAAGCAGGGCAGAGGAGAAGCACGGCCCTGAGAAGGACTGCGGCTGTTGGTGCTGGTCACTGCGCTGCGTGACTCATGTTAATGGTTCCCACTGCACTGAAGAGCTCGCGTCTGCCCATGACTCCCAACCAGAGCTGCAGTGGAATGGGGCAGGAGTTTATAAAATGACATGGGTCAGACACTTGTATTTGTTTTCAATCATGTGCCTGCTTGCATTAAAATCAGTGCTGGGTTACACTGAGGCCCAAATTGAATCTTTCATGCCTACGTTTTCTTACACACACACACACACACACACACACACACACACACACACACACACACATGCTGCCCAGGAATGCATGCTGTGGTTTTCTTGTGAGTCATTTCTTCTGGATAAAAGCTAGGGAATGCTGAAAAAAAAATTTTTTTTCTAGCCTAAGATTCTTCTGAATATGACCCCATTTTTTCTCTTCAAATTGGAACTCAGCACAGAGTTGAAATATACTAATGTTCAGAGGACTAATGTGTGACTTAGAAGTCTGGGAGCTGTTCATGGTCTTGGCTACTTCAGCCTGGGCTCTGGTGATGTGAGCCTATAGTTTAATTACAGTGAAGCTTAGGAGTTCCCTCCCTGGGGCAAGTAGAAAAGCGGACCCTGCACAGTCTGAACTTCCATGGTGGAGCCTGAGGACAGCGGAAAAGGAGGGAGAGCTACAGCTTATACCCGGTGCTGCCCTTGCTGGCTGTGCTTCCGTCTGAGCAGCTGACACTTCACAGTTCCTGTGGCCTCCCGTACCAAATGCAGGTAGCATCACCAGCTTGACCTGCCTCCTAGCTTGTTGTCAGATATAAAATGAGATGATGTATGTGAAAGTGGTTATGGTTAAACACTATAAAAAGCTACGCAAATGGACTGGATAAGGGGATGTTATTTTCACAAAGTTGACTTGCACTCCGTGCGTTCAGGGCCTGTCTCCCCCACCCCCGCAACTGTGTGGATCCTTCAGACAGGCAACCTGAAGGGTGATGGATGTGATATTCTTTCAAGCTGTCAAGGCCATAAAATCCTGAATAGTGAGAGGAACACGCAGACTGCCAAGGGCTGTACAGAGCAACAAGGGACATGAGCTCCTCCTCTCCACGCAGGGAAGCACACGTGCCTACCTTCTTGCCTTCGCCGTATATAAGGGGAAACTTCAAGTCATCATCCTCGATGGTTTTGTAAGCCCTGTAGGGGGACAAAAAACATTTTTTAAAAGGCTTGCACTCAGTTAGTGACCCTCTGCTCTGACAGAGGCTGCTAGGTACTGCATTTTCCCGTTCATGCACCATGCTACCTAGCTTTGTGTCACACACGGTTATCCTCCCTAGAGAGTTGTGTGTGCATATGTGTATTTTAGCAAAGTAGAAAACACCACGTCTTTGTATGCTTGAAGAGACAGGAAATAACCTGGCATGGCCACAGTGAGTGATAAGGGGAGATGGACTTCCGTGCTTAGGGCCTGTGTAATAAGGAGGTGACCGAACAACAGTGACCTGGTCCTCGTGCCATCCGCAGTGGTCAGAAACAGCAGAGTTCATTGGCAGATCAAGTGTGACATGGCTGCAAGAACCAGTTCTCACCTTCAGGGCTGTCCGTGCCAAGGCATCCTTGTATTGCGATGCCTGGGGAAGGGGTAGTTCCAGCCTGTTTGACCTCAGGATGATAGTCAAGGTTGCCACAAAAGTTTTTGTTTCACAGTAGACTTAGATGGCCGTTCCTGTGTACTGACGTGGGAAGAAAATCCACCTCTCTTATGCTTCAAAGGTTTTTTCCAGACATGGTTATTCAGATGCTACCACCGGCAAATGAAGCCTACGCCTTCTCATTTATGAGCAAGTGAAACAGGAAACCAAACACATACTGGACTCAGTTACTAGCTGTATCACCCTAGGAAAGCAGTTTTGCCTTTTTCATTTTCAGTTTCCTCATCCGTAAAATGAGGGTTATAACAGGATATAGTGAGCTTAATACATAGTCTGTACTTATTAAGTTCCCAATTAGTAGAAGCTATTACTGGTAGCTATTAAGATAGTGAAGCCTTGGCGTGCGAGTCCCCCATTCTGCAAAATGGGGTATCACTGCTTATTCACTGCCTCATGTGGATGTTCTCTCTGGATTCGGGATCCTCTCTAACCAAACAAAGAAGACAAAGGGAAAGATGGGCTAGGTTAGGTGTTGGAAGTTGATGCTTTTCTACAATAAAGTCTCCTGAGTGCATGGAAAATCTATTGTATTACACAGCAGCTCAGTCCTATATATGCTTAGGCAACTTGGGAGTGAGTCAGAAATCAAATCTATGGGAGCTCTTGATTTAGGAAAGAATGCAACCCAATTTAAAGAGTGTGCAACCCCAAATGTCAAGCAAGTATATCCGTATTGTCCAGGAAGCAATGTGACCAAGTCATTCCTTCCCAGAGGGTACAGAATCAGTAAGGTTTTGGTATCCAGTGTTCCTGGGCTCAAGTTCAGTCCTGGCCAGTTGCATGTGTTTTCTGGACCTCAGGATTCTCATTAAGCAAAAAAGGCCAAAACTGGGGCTCACTCCTGGGGCTGCCAGTAAGTTCTTCACATAGCACCATGCTACGAGCTCAGTACAGGCTAGTTACTGCTGCTACTTCAGTGAAGGTTATTCAGGAATTGAATTTTCAAAAAAAGGAATTGCATTACTTCCTTCAAATTTTCCAAGTTAACTCGAAGTGGATAAAGCCACTTGGATGTTCCATGTACTTATATGAACTATTTAAAACACTGTGACCCACGAGTCACTTGGGGGAGTGGAGCTATTATTAGAATCTCCCCAGCTTGGGGACTGACCCAAGTTTAGAAAACAGTGGTTTTCAACCATGGCTGTTGCCGCCTCTCTCGGAAGGGCTTTCATCCCCTCCTAGGACCAGACTGCATCTCAGAGCAACCGAAGCAGAATCTCTAGGGCGTGAGACACAGTGAGCTTCAGTTTTTAAAGCTTCGCAAGGGATTTGATGTGCAGCCAAGGTTGAGACGCCTGCTGCAGCCCCAGCAAGCCGGCATTGGGGTGTGTAAGCGGGCAGGCTGCCGGTCCAGGAAGAGCGGGGTGCATGAGGGCCGTACCCAGTGAAGGGTGGGCCTTGCCGGTCAGCCCCAGGGCTCTGGAATGAGACAGGAAGCAGGAGGCAGCTCGAGAATAAAGGACAGGTTGTTGCTTAGCAGTCACTAGAGATGCTGAAGAGCATTCTTACCTGTGAAAGGTGGTGAGAAAACTCAGCCACCTCAGTCCTCCCGGGGCAGAGACTTTGTAAAGCATAAAGTCCCTGTTACCACAGCTCTGAAAGACAGACGCTTGTCTTGGAGTTGTCATCCAGGGGACCAAGACAATGGCAGATTTTTATATATTTTAGCTTCCGTTTCTTTATCTTCAGGAAGAACAAACAATTCAAAGAACTAATGACAATCTTGGGAAAGAAAGTTTTTTTCTGTTCTTGCCAGTGTTGGTTTTCAATCAAATACGAACCCTCCTTTCTCCCCTGGCAACACGTAACAAGGACAACACCCACAAACAAGGAGAGAAGGCTCATCGTATGAAAGTGAGCGGGCTTCCATTCAGTCAGAAAATCTTAAGTGAGAGAGCGTCAATATTTGGGCTCAGTCAGAGAGCGTGTGCTTGGCATGAGTGAGGTCTTGGGCTCAATCCCCAGCACCAACCAACCGACCCACGAACCAACCAACCACAAAACATCTCAAAAGTTAAACCTGGAAATCTGATCAGGCTCTGTATAAAGTTCTTTTTTTTTTTTTTTTGCGGTACTGGGGATCGAACTCAAGACCCTGCGCTTGCTAGGCAAGCGCTTGTTCCACTGAGCTATATCCCCAGCCAGGCTCTGTATAAAGTAATGAGCTAAAAGTAATTATAGCAGCTATAATTTATTAAGCACCTTCTGCATACTGGACCCTGAGCTTGATGCTTATTTGTCATTTCCAAAATCTCTCAGAAGATCCCACAATGTCCTAACTTACAGATGAGGGAACCGAGGCACCCAAAGATTCATTTATGTTCTCACAATCTTCTACCAAGTGAGTGATCCTAAAATCAGACTCAGGCTTTCTCAGAAAACACACCAAAGCAATGTGCCACCAGGGCTCAGCTTTGGAACATCTCATGTAGTTCAAGAGTCTGAAACAGGATTACTATTGTCCGCCATTTAATGTGTGGCCTGCACACATTTGATAGCAAAAAAAGAGGACTTCGGGCAAGTAAGGGGAATTTTCTGCACAAATGGCAGGGAACAAAAAGCGGTCACGTGGGGGCAGAACTGGTGGCTGCTGTGCCGCACTATCTACATAGAAGAAAGGAGAGAAGTCAGCAGAAGGGACGGAGCACATTCTTAGGCCTGCGACTGCTTCCCAAGCTACTTCATCCTGCAGTATACAGCCTACGGTGTCCCACAGAGAACAGACCTCTCTGGAATCCACTGTGCAGCCGAAGGAGCCACCCCAGTTCCTGCCCACTTGGAAGGCCTGTCCACCATTCCGTGTTGTGGTCCATGTCTAGGCTCTCAGTCTGACTTTATGGTTGCGGCTCGTCCTTGGCATTCACCCTTCGCATTGTGTGGGAGAGGCTAAGAGAGTGTTCTGAAGCTGGAGAGCTTCCGGACATGTGTGCACTTTGGATCTGAGACTAACAGTGTCTGGCATTGAACCAGTTCCTTTACACCAGCTCTAAGATTTTTGAAATCCTAATTTAAGCGAGAAAGAAAAAAAAAATAACTGCCAAAAGCCAGATCACTCTCTAGTTTTATAATAACAGAGCTGACCAGAGATTATATTCCAATAATTACTTGTTATAGGATAGCAAAACCGAAAGGCTTAGGGAAGACTTTTAGAAGACTCTTATTCTGGGTCAATTCCTTCATGAATATTTATGAGGCCAGTTGACAAAAGGTTGAGAGAAAATGCAAGGCTTAAAAAATGGTGGCTAAATACTTGGTTTTCCCTAACTCTGAAGCATTATTCTCTTAAGTTTCAATCAAATTTTTTTTAAAGTGACATTTCCTTTGGAATGTTGGTAATTGTGCAGTTAAAAAAAATAAGCTGCTATTATTCTGGGCACAGTGGGGGCAGTGGAAAAGTGTAGCACTGGGTAAGACTGAGAAGACCCAATGTCGAAGGTACCCCAAGTGTAGGGGGTCCCCGCTACAACACCTCTTCTGCTGGTTCAGGCACCTCTAGATGGATTCCTGAGACAGCTATTGTTCTTACCCAGTGTCAGCCCATTTAACTGGAGAGCAAAACTGGGAAATCTTTCTTAAACTGACCCAGTGAAGACAAAGTAAAGAAAAACCGAGTCCCAGTGAAGAGAAAGTGACCCCAACAAGGACGTAGACGCAGCATTCCCAGAATTTACAGTCTCTGTAAGACCAGTTTTGCTGCATTAGCTTAGAAAAGAAAGATAGAAAGAACTTCTTTCTCTATGTGGCGAAGAAGTTTGGCAATACCATTTCTCATAAACGTAAGGACAAACTATAAAAAATAGTGAACTACTATGAATAGTCAAATATCCCAGTACATTTGTAAGGGACTCCCTAGTGTGTGACTACTCCTTGTTGCTGTGTGCTGTGCTGTGCTGAACAATCATTTGCAGAACATTAGCTACATCAGTAAAAAATTTCTTATTGTGTTTTTTAAAAAAAAACTGTAAAATAATTTATGTGAATAGACGAGGAGGAATAGCTATAGTTGTTATATTTGGTCTGTCTATATTATGTTATATTTGGTCTGTCTTGTGGGAATGAAATAAACTCGGTGTCTCTTCTGCATGAATGCTCTGCCAATATACGGAAGAGCTATTTCAAACTTTCATCTTCCCTAGTTCTTTGTGCTGTTTTCCACAGGACCTGGGGGCCCATCCCCCACCATTCAAGTCACTATTCATTCATCAAATATTTATTAATCAAGCACCAATTATTGTATCCTCAAAGGATGATAGTCAACACTGAAAATGCTTACGCTCAAACAAGACGGCAATTATTACTTCTTTTGATTTGGTCTTAGCCTTTGAAAAGAAATTTTGTTTGTGTGTTTGACAGAGAATATCAACAACAAAAAAAGTCCACACCAAAAAATATCCCAGTTCACAAGAAAAAAATCCTGAAGGTTTTTTTGTTTTGTTTTGGGTCAGAGTACCTTATGGCTTACATTGACACAATGGATATTTATTTTACTGTGAATTGAAGACTTCATTAATTGTTATCTTGTTAATGTCAGTCCACTGTTGCAGTCCTCAGAGAGGTTTGTGATTTTGGATTCTTTCAACCAAAGTACCAGCTCTCCTGTGCTATGTAATATTAATTGGTAAGCAGTTTTGCTACTCTTATCCAGATCACTGAAAAAAATGTTCGGTGGAACCAAGCCATCAGAGGCCTTCCTGTAGGCTAAGTGCAGTGGGCTGACAGCTGGTGTCAACTTGTAACTCCCAGCTGAGCTGAGTCGGCCTGGTGCTGGGTGTGGAGGGCCCACCTCAAGACTGTTGCCAGCAACATAAAAAGCAGAACTGGCGAGGAAGAAGCGGGGGCTGTTGGTTCTCCTGGGGGAGTGCGTCGTGCTGGCTTCCTGATGTGAACTCAGCTGTTTTCAACGTCAGAGGATGTCAGGACCTTGTAGTCTCAGAACGGCTGCCGTTCACTTTGGGGGAGCTCTGGTCTTCACTTTGACTTGCTTCCTGGCTCCGGAGGGGAAGATGGTGTGCTGTGCAATCTCCTGGAGCGGCTTGTTGCACTGGCTTTCCTCCTACGAACTCATTGTCGGAGGAGCTCGGGACCTCACTGTTGCTGAGGAGCACTGCGGCACTTTTCGGGGGAGCTCTGGTCCTTACTTTGAGTGTTGTTTCCTGGCTCCCTCAGCGCAGATCCTTCATCTTGCTGGCGCAGACTTTCTACCTTTGGCCCTTCCTAGTGTGCGTCCTTGATACAAACTGCATGAGACACTGCTGTGGGTTTGAGGCCTCCAGCTGGACTCATGGAGGACATGGCCATGGGCTGTGCATCTTCAGCTCCTGCAGGACACTGCCGTGGGATCCAGGCCCTCAGCTGAACTCTCTGGGTCTTTAGTGTGTGGACAGATTTCCTGAACTCTTTTGTGCTTGACTCTTTGGGTGACTATTGTAAAATAAGCCCATAAATGATGTGTCCTGTATTAAATTGGTGCCTTGAAAACCCTGACTACAACACTAAGTTACCTAGAAAATGGGTGTATCAATATCTCTTGGAGGAAGGTGTAGGGGAAAGTGTGTGTGATTTGAAAAATCATATTCAACATTATAATTCTGTCTCATGGACATGAAAACACTATTAGTTTCCTTTTTAATGCAAAATATATGGTAAAAAGCTGAGTAGAATCTTGGCAGGTGGAAAAACAGAGGAGGTAGGTTCAGCAACAGAGAGTGGACATGGAAATTAATGCTTAAAGTGGGTGTACCTCAGGCTTTACCAAGGATGAAAAAGCCTGGATCTAGACAGAAACTGTCCTCACCAATTTTGACTTTTTGGGGCTAGCTTTCAGGCTATCCAGGAAACAATTTAACTGAGCCATTATCCACTCAGTGTTGTTCTATCTTGTCCAAAAGGCTAAGAGAAGAAACTGTCAGATTTCTTACAAAATCAAAATATACCCATGTACACTATGCCTTGCTCAGCCAAAAAAAGAACTCCTTCATTCCAAAAAGGAAATATTACTAACTGATCGTGCCTCGTTAGGGAACACAGCATGGTTCCTCAGATTCTGCCACCTCCAGGGGAGGCTGTTCCTGCCAACTCCTCTTATTGTTAGGGAAGTAAGGGAGGGAAAGGCAGAGGGAGAGAAGGAGAGACTGTTCCTCTTTGACCCCATGAGGGATGAGAATCTCTCAGGGCCATGGATCAGACCCTCCACCTGCCCTCACACTCCAGCCTCTCAGACCTTTGCCCACCTTCCCTGGTTTACATTAGCTTTCTACTCTGTTTTCATTGATTATGCAGATTTTGATGCTGCTTCTGGGACCCTGGCTCTGTAACTCCTAGCCACTTCCTGATGACTTTTCTTTTCCTCACTGGCACCCTGGTCGAGTGGCCGGTACCAAGAACACCCTTCCCCTTGGAGATTCAAATGCTGAACCATCTTGCCTCTCCTACTCGTTCTGCTAAGGAAACTACCTTCCAGCTACACTTCATTCTAATCTAGGCTTTGCTTGTCCCAAGTCTTCTGGTACTTTTCTTGCTAGCAGCCTAGAATTCCTCATCCTATTGATTTTGTAGTAATATTGTACTTTGTCTATTAACATTATGCCAAATACTGTTCCCTCTGCATTCAAAACAAATTCACAATCATAAGTTTTAATCACTATCAGACAGCCAGAGACCTGGTACCATTGTCCCTTCCTACACAATCACTGCTGGCTCACGTGGCTGCTGCGTAACAATGCAGGCACAGGCAACACTGCTGCATGGTACGACTGGGGTGATGGCGGCAGGGTGTTGGAAAGAGTTCAGATCTATCCTCACAGCAACCTGAGTAATTACTTTAAAATGTCAGGTCATGTCATTGCCCTACTGAAGCCCTCTGTGATTTCCCATCATACCATAAAGCCGAACAATCAAAGAATGCCTTTCTTTAAAATCACTCTACTACCACTTGACAGGTAAAACTTCTTCCTTTCTATGTTTCCTTTTTCTACTGCTTCCTCACATCCTTTGAGCTCTGTGAAGGCAGAGACTTGTGTTTTGGTACCTGTGGCATCTCTGGTACCCACAAGAGAGGGCAACACATTTATGGCTGTCCAATAAGCACTCAACTGAGCAAATCCACGAACACTGCCTTCCCCAAGCGGGGCCTTTCTTCTGCCCCTGAATACTTTCCTTTCCATGCTCACTGACAGAACAAAAGCAAAGAGCACCTTGGTCCCCCCCCCCCCCCCGCCCTCGGGCCACAGGGTGCTTTGCTCCAGCTGACACTAAGGCTCAGGTACCCTATTCTCATCTCTGGCTTGACCCACTCCTGCCGGTGATACCTCTGGCTTTTGTTTAACTATTCACATTAAAATTTCAGCCAAGCATGGTGGCGCACGCCTATAATCCCAGCACTAGGGGAGGTTGAGACAGGAGGATCATTTTGAGTTCCAGACCAGCCTGGGCTACAAAGTGAGCTCAAGGCCAGCCTGAACTGCATAGCAAGATCCTGTTTCAAAAAGACAAAAATAAAAACAAAAATTCAAGCGCTTCTTTATTACCTACATGTTAATAGTTATACAGTGATAAAAATGCAATTTATGATCTTTTTGCTGTTACTTTCTCCAGATAATTCCTAAGTGCTACCTCAGAATGGCAATGTTTTATTTTATTTTTGGCGATTGCTAAGGAAGTGCTCTACTGCTGAGCTCAATGGCCAAACCACGTTGAAAATCACAGCAATTCCACAGAGTATTTGTTTTTCTGTATAAACTGAATTCAAAGGCAAGTTTCCCACATAAAAAGTTCTTCCTAGGCTGGGCACGGTGGCACATGCGTCTAGTTCCAGACATCTGGAAGTCTTAGGCAGAAGGATCACTTGAGCCCAGGAATTGGAGGCTGGTCTGGGCAACACACGAAATCTGAAGGACGAAGAGGAAAAAGTGGAGAGGGAGAGCGAGAGGCAGGGGAGGGGAGGAAGAGGAGGAGGAGGCAGAAGAGGAAGAAGAGGAGGCTCAAAAGAAGGAGGAGGAACAATCTGACTTATTGATTCACAGGCTGGGAACCTAAAATTCACACTTTGGCCTCAGCCACACAGATCGCTTCCCACGACCTCCCTTCTCTTCGAAGTCATGACCTTCCACTAGAAAGAGGAACAGAAAAACCACTCGTTTCCCGAAGTCTAAATTTCCTTAGCAGGACTTCAAAGATGCTTAAAAACAACACGATCCCTTCCAGGGGAATAAGACGACTCTCCCCCTCCGGGGACTGCGTGATCCCCACCGTCCCCGCGTGCGCATGATCCCCACCGCGAAGAGCTGCAGTGACGTCACCAGTGAGCCACATTCTTCCGCTAACCTCTCCACACTGCCTTGGACACTGCTCCTCCCAGGGTACTCTTTCTTCCTGGACTCTCTCTTCCCTGCTGCCAGAGTGCACTGCGGTACACGAAGGCGCACCAGGCTTGAAGTCGGAGGTTCTGAAGTCACATTGCAATCCTTACGTGAACTGGCTGCGTGAACTTGGGAAAGTCCCTAAAACTTCCCTGAATCTGCTTCTTCAGCTGCATCCTGCCCAGGATACTTGCAAGGATTGAGTGCAGATACGCCTGGGAAAGTCCTTTGAGGAGGCTAAAGTGTTCCTTCATCATGAGTCCCGGCCATGGATGTCACAGGAGCTGAATTTATCCTTCAGTGCAGATGGGAAGGTCAGACAACTGGTCCTGAAGCGGCAGACACAGCATACACCCACAGAAAACTCTTCGCTGAGCTCCCCAGCACCCCAATTTAGCAGCCTCCATGAAGGAAAGCACTTACACAACTTTGCTCAGAAAAGTCCACCTTGCTACTGTGACCAGAAGCCTCAGCAACTCAGAAGGACGCCTCAGAGCTGATGGTGAAGGGGGTATACACGGGGTTAGTGGAAAAAGAAGCCTCAAAAGGAGAACTTGTCCCCATTCACCGGAGGCTCACTGCTCCTCCAGGAGGGAGGAAAAAGCACAGGAAGTGCTGTTTCTCACGCAGCAGCCAAGTCCCAGCAGGCACAGGCACTGTCCACAGGGGACAGTGGATGGTGGTCAGGAGCATTTGGGTCCTAGGTCCTCATTCCTGCCTTCCTGTAACAAAACCTCAGCAGCGGCTCAAATCCCCGGGGAACGGGCAAGAAACACCACTTCCGACCTGGCCTGGCTGGTCGGAAGCAGACATGCTCCTGGTGGCTTCTAAGAGCTTGGGACAACCCCGGTGAGGTGAGCCCAGAATCTGTGAGGCTCTTCCCTGACTTGCGCACCTCCATACCCTCTCCTCAGACTTTCCTGGAAAAGGCCACAGGGGACTGGCAACCGTTTTGTGCTTCTTCTCTGGCAGCCATCTGCATTTCCAAAGGATGGAGCCCAGAGCCTCACCAAGGCTCAGGAAGTGGAGGCTGCTTCCTGCTCCTGGCAGGGACTCGAGCAGGCAGCCAACGCTCCCCAGCTGCCAAAACGTGCCTGTGCATTTCCTTTAAGATAACACAAGGGCATGTTGATATCTGAGCAGGCTCCTATTAACTTTTAAATGTTGCTTAAGACCCTTCTCCCTTTCACTTTAAAGAGTCACAGTTAGAAAATTCTCAGAAGTTTCTTCAGTTTGCCAGCGAATGGAAAATCAGTATGTCAGTAAGATGGAGCAGAGCTGTCAGGGACAGTGGCTCCAAGGCAGGCCTATAGGAGTGAGGATGGGGCCCCACAGAGAGTCAGAAGGGGCCAGGAAACATCCCACACCCAGCAGGCAGTTTAAGGATTTCAAGTATCCTTTATAATAGTCTGGGTAAGGTCCAACTTTTCTCCCATAGGCTTAATGCACTGCAGGCTTTAGTGATCTGTAAAATCTGAATTTGAGGAATCACATTTGACCCACTGGGTTCCCGGATTTATGTGCTGGTAGCTATTTTCAATAGCTATCTCAGCTGCATGGTCCCCAAGAATGTTCCCCAGCAGGATTGATTTGGGGGGGGTCTTTATTTTATTTGTTTATTTATTTTTTGAGACAGTGTCTTGCTGTGTAGTTCAGGCAGGGCTTGAACTCACTGTGTAGCCCAGGCTGGCCTCGAACTTGTGGCAATCCTTCTGCCTCAGCCTCCTGAGTGCTGGGACTACAGGTGTGGTGGCGCCGCCATTCCCGGCCTTTGGGGGGGAGTGTCTTTAAAAATGCTACCTTATTCTCTTCCTTTGGTCCTGGGAGTGTCTTTTAAATTAGATGAAGCCTGTAGGCCCTAACCTGTAAAGAAGCTTGTACTACTTTTGCTAACACAGCGCGATAGTTGGATCCAGGCACAAAGAGTATGTTTGAGCTGTCAGTCTGCTTGTTGGTAAATGGAAGATGGACGGCAGCAGTCCAGCTTATGTAAACCTGGCTCCATGCGACGAGAGAGACAAGCTCTCCATCTCCTTCACCACGCAGAAGGGAGCCTCCAGCCTTCTGCCCAGGAGAACCCTCCGGAATTAGGCTCAAGCTCTGATCTTCCAGGAAATCCCCTGACTGGTAGGGCTTCACAGTTCCTGGGAGGAGACCTGCCTCTTCCTGTCCCCATCAGCATGCCTCACTCAGACCCTGCCTGGCATTCTGGGAGCAGCAATCTTCCAGGCCTTTTGCTAACGTGATTCCCCTTCCCACCAGGGCTACGGTGACAGTGAGAGGCAACACCGCTGGCTTCCCTTCCATCGGTCTGTTTTCCAGGGGCGTTGAGTGAGTCAGAGCAGAGGCTTCCCTGGGGCCAGTAGTGAGCAGGGTGTGGGTCTCGCTCACCCACTGCACATACAAATACACCTGGAAAATGATATTTAGCGCCACCATGTGATACACACTTTGGCGCTTTGTTTCTATCCTGTGCTATTTAATTAGTTTAAAATGCTAATCTTTATTTATTAAACTGATTTTACAACCCACTAATAGGTCCCTACCCACAGTGAAATTTCTGGGTAAAGGAAAAGAAGTTGCTATTGGTGGCTTCCAAATTAAGAGCTCTGGCTTAGATTAGACAAAAGCTGTGGGTTCTACTGGACTCTTTCCTCCTTTTATTTATTTATTTTTTTGTGTGTGGGATTGAACCAAGTTCCTTGTGCATGCTAGGCAAGTGCTCTACCACTGAGCTACATCCCCAGCTGGACTGATCCCTAATATTTATAGAGAACCTATTAGATTCCAGGCACTAGCAGAGGTGCTGGGTCTATGAAGCTAACAAAAGAAGCAATAAAGGTCATCTGCTGACTCACAGGCCCAAGCGGAGTAGCAGAAAAGCGTTCCCATTAGGAAAAAATGCTTTGACTCAGTCACTTGAGAAAGAGAATCATGTGAGGCAGAACCAGTAATATTCCAAAGTAAAACTGTTGAGACCATATCACCTTGTCTATAGATTAGTTGTGATTGTACTATTTTCTATGATAATGGGTGTCTGTTTGTCAATATGTTTTTGTACTTTTATGTTTCTAAAATAAAATTAAAAAAAAAAAAAAAAAAACATTCGGAATGACTCTTAGGGAAATTCCAGATTTGGAAATTACTTCTGATTCATGAAGTTCCCGGTATGCACTAGTTCTCAGTATGGACTTGGCTTAGAGACCTTCATATTCTAACCAGTAACATTTAGATCTCCCCAAGGATCTAAGTCAGAGACCCTTATTTTATGAGTACGCAAATATAGAGTGACGTCAGCTTCCTCAGAGACCATTCACTCTAAATCAAACAAGTACTTCATTGAGAGCTGCCTCTGACATTGTACAAAACCAAGTCAATATACACAACTCAAGAGATTAGCAAAATTCACACCAGAACCACACATGGTGAGGGCTAAACAGTGAGACTGTGAGTCATGAAACGGTTCCTACTGCCCGGACCAGTTCCTCTGTGGGACTCTTGCAGTCCTCATTCATAAAACTTCTCCCACTCTAGCCATACAGATACTTATAGCATAGAACATAGGGTCCTGCGGTAACCCCATGAAAGAGGCCCCAGGCGGGACTACGAAGTGCTCTCAGCCAGGTGACATCACACAGGGAAGAGATCAAGCACCTCAAAGTAAACATCAATGCCTTTCCAAGTCTCTGATTGTATTTTAGAGCCACACAGCTCAACTATGAGAAGCACAAACTGGGTGACAGTTGCAGATCTTTACAGATGGGAAGGACACAGCACCTTGGCGCCTGCGTCAAGCTGACTCAGAGGGCAGAGGGTGGAGGCAGCAACTGTTCAGTTTTCTGCCATCACCTGAATCCTGATGCTTACTGCAGTCTAATACGTTCAGCATTTATGGTGCATGCGTTTTTGTTGCAGGCACCTTGTAAAGCAGAGAAGGACATATCCTTATAAAAATAAGAAAATGCGGCATAGAAGCCCACATAACTTGGAAACAATAAAGTCAAGCTCACTTCCAGGTCCACCCCAAGCACGTGATGATACGCTTTTCTCTTTTTATTCTTGAAGGGCTAAATAATCTGTATAAATACTACAAATGGCACAGTATGCACATGCACATTCTAGAGTGTGTGTGTGTGTGTGTGTGTGTGTGTGCACACGCGTGCATGTGCGCGCGCGCACACACACACACACACACAGAGTTTAACAGATTAAATTATAAATGTTTGTAAAAGTCCATCCTTTCTTCCAGGTTTTTACAATGGCAAGTCACACAGAGACTTACATGTATCACATTCTTAGATCTCCTCAGCTATGTGACTGGTGTACAAGGACACTGTGGACTTGGTCTTAATGTGAGGTCTGGCTTTTCAAATTGTTCAAGTGCCGTTAATCCCTCTTAAAGCACTCCCTCTCACTCAGAATGTACTTAGCATGCCATTGTTGCCTCTAGCTGAAGCAGTTCTGAAAGTCTTCTGGTGAGTGTATTTCGGCGATGTGATAAAAAATACCACAAACGCAGCTGCCTCCAAGTGTCATCCAGCAGAAAGGCAGCCTCGCAAAAACACGACCAGCTCACCATGTCTGGAACTGTGTGACTTCTGGCTCCTCCCCCGAGTCAAAATAACTGTGCAAGGCAAACATTTTGAGCGGATTCAGAGCACTGAGGCAGTCCCACCAGCGCAAAGAACTTCCAGAAATGCTTCAGAAAGCAGCAGGAACAAGGGGATATGTTCAAAGTCATGCGAGCACTTTTAGGGAGATGAAGGGCAATCTGTCTTGTACTATAACATTTAAAAAAGTTAAAACATTCACCATATTTTTCCATCATGCCTTGTGGCGCCTTTGCTACAGCACCAATATGAGGAGCAGAAAGTGGATGTTACCGTCGGCCCCTTCAGGAGCCTGCTGAAACTTCCCCGTGGCCTCTTCACATCAAAGGAGAGGGTAGTTGGCAAAGCACATTGGTCCTCGAAAGAAACACACTTAGCCTCTTTGTTACTGGCCTTTGCCGTTTTACAGAAAGGTCTGTGTTCAGTCCCTCTGGAAGAGGCCTGCTTCAAGTAGCTCTGCTGACTTGTCTGAAGTTAACGGCACACGGATGGCAAGATGAGACCTTTCAGGATTTGGAGCTGGTTGGGTTGCCTTCAGCTCTCCTGGGTAGATTCCAGGAGTCGGAAGCCGGAACTCCCTTATTCTAAGGAAGACGCTTCAGGCCGCAGTGGGGGTGAGCGCCTCCATGGAACCAGTAACACTCATTTACTACCCAGAAACCTGGTAGGCAGGAAGAGGTCAAAAACCAAAACCCAAAACCAAACCAACCCAACTCCTCAAGTTCTGATAAGAGTGAAATATCCTAACTGGAGGAGAACTGGTTGGATTCAGGCAAATGTTTCCTTGACAGGCTTGTATCATACCTGAAAAATCTTCAGGAGAGTTGACACCCACTGCTCTAGAATTTCCTTCAAGCAGGACCTTATAAGGTTGTGGACTGGCCCATATGTCCTTCTGAGTATACTGGAGAGTCTATTCTTGCCCTGTCATGTGTCACTTTTGTGCATTACAGAGGTATAGGACTCTTAAGAGTGGGAAGATAAAATGGTGTTAGTTCTTGACATTCAAAATTCCCCTGGGGTGGCCTCCAATTTACTTCCTGAGCTGCCTCGTGCAACCTTGGTTTTACACCCAAAATTCCTCCTGCTCGTTACTCGAGCTTCCCGTCAGGACTTATAGTGGACACAGACTGTAACCGTGTAAGGAGGGTAAAATATGGGAACACGTCCATACTGCTTGGCAAAGGCCTGCCCCCAGCCCAGGGACTGCTTCTCCACCATCACCTGGACCTAGGAGTAAAAGAAGGGTTAATTCCCAGCACAGCATGTGGCTTCTGAGCCATGCTGCAGCCCAGCAGGGCCATCCTCCTATGGTGACCATCAAAACATTCTGATTATCACCCCCTCCTTTCAGTATTTTCACCTCTCTGGGCGTTGGCCTGTGTTGCACCCTTTGCTCAGAACCTCCACCCCTACCGCTCCTAACCTGCTTGAAACCCCTCTCCAGACTCAGATCTGATTCAGTCATACGCTTCCGCAGGAAGCCATTTCTGACCCGAAATGCCTCTCAGTAAGAATCACTCAGAGATGAAGGGAGAGGAGAGAAAGGAAGTCAAAATAATGAAAATGTGTTATGTACATGTATTGACTTCCACGATGAATGTAACTACGATAAACTGCAAACATGTACTAATAAAAACTAAAAATTAAAACAACAACAACAAAACCATTCCTTCCACTAGTTACAGGCCTTTTCTTTACACAGTTTTCTTTGTTTAACATTTATGTTTTGTTTCACTTTTCCTATTTTGGCACAAGTTCCAGTAGACCCACCTACTTTCCTTGGTTCTGAGATTTTAAGACAAAGTTGAAGCAAGCATTCTGGCATGTACTTTTACTTCCAGGTCTTCAAAGTTGAGGCAGGAAGATCGCAAGTTTACAAGTCTGAGGCCAGTTTGGGCAACTTATTAAGACTCTGTCTAAAATAAAAATAAAAAGGCTGGGGCAGAGCTCCACGGGAGAGCACCCTTGCGTTCAATCCCCAGTACTAAAGAACAACTTTTTTTCAAGGTATGACAAGCTTAACTGTCAGCTACACTGGGCTAAGAGACTCCTGGTGAGGAGGGGGCTCTGTAAGGATCAGTGGACTGAGATGAGCCGCGTCACCAGTAATGAACCTCTGGAGGGGGCGTCTCCCTCCGCAACCCCTCCCTTCTCTCCCTCTGCTTCCCGGCTGCCTGGACATGAGCAGCTTCACTCTTCCATGCCTTCCCACTATGTATTTTGCTGCCTTGGAGCCAGCAGACCATGGTTCTCCAAAACCATGGACCAAGTTAAGATTTTCTTCCAAACTGCAGGTGTCAGGTGTTTGGTACCAGTAACAGGAGAGCTGACCTACCACAGGTGAAATGACATTATCCCATCACCTGCCAGAAGGCCAGTCCTGGGTTGTGTATAATTGCTCAGAAACTAACATGGTCCTCTGTGATTCACTCCCTCCTAGAGGAGGATACACGTTGGCCACCGAGGGACATGGTGTCCCAGCTCTTTGAGTACGGCCCTGGGGGTGTGTGGTGGGCACATAAACAGGCCCAGTGTACAGAACCAAGAAGGCAGGCGTAGAGTCAGCCTGTAAGCTGAGGCACCTGGCCCTCCTAGCTCATGATAGCCCAACACCCTTTGGTAGTGTGATTAACCCATTTTACACATGGACAAACCAAGGCCAAGAGCTGTGATATGATCTGTCCAAGCCACACAGGTGTGCAAGAATATCCTGGTGGCTCAGCAGCTATTTTAACAGGGATTTTTGCCAGCACTTGGTATTCTAAAACTTTCCTGGATGACTCAGCCCTATGTTACCACTGCATCTGTCCCAGATACCCGCAAAAACCAGTGACAGGAGATGCGTAGGAGATACGCTCTGCTCAGTGTTCAAAAGGCCTGAGGGGTAAGAAAGTATCAGACGTTGCTGGACCACTTCAGGAACGGAAACCTTGTGGTTATCGTGAAAACTGAGACGTGAGGGTGTCTCTGCGCACGTGTGTTCAGAGGGAATGCACGATCAGCAGGGAGCGAGCTGGTGAGGCCTCTCTCTTCTGTCTCCTCCCTGAGGCCTGACAAAGCCTGTCTGTCTTGGCTTGCAACCATTTGTGAAGACCCCATTGCTTCCACTGGCCTCCCACCCAGTGCGGAAGCGGGGAGTCATTCATCAGTGTCAGGGGATGTGCTGTACACAGCAGGGCCGGCTTTCTCCCTGTTGTTCCTGCAGCTAGAGCTGCAAATCTTGAAAAGATGCAGAACACGCACGTTGCAAATAACCATTCATCATCCTGGCTCTGCAGGCCGTGGAAGGGGCCCCTCCCCACACGGCTGACCCACTCCGACTTCAGCTCTGGCTCCCACTGGAGCTGGGAAACGCCAGGACTTCTTGGGTGCCTAATCCCTGCCCCAGCCAATCCTCATCTTGGGTAATCTATTGAGGTTTGTGGTTAAAATTCCCTGAAATGATAACCAAGCTCCGCCCTTCTCTGCAAAGTCGGATTTTCCGATTGCTTTCAATAATCAGACTGCTGCTGCCAAGGTGGCCCATAATTATTAAATTATGAACATACAAGTTGCTGGGAGGAAATGAATACCAGCTTTCACTAGGGAAAGGCCTGCTTTCTTGTGAAGTAATTATGAAATTAAAATGTGATATTTCTCTAGAGAGTCTAAAAGGCCTCCCACTACGGCCTGTGGCACAACAGTAATGTCAGGATTTGCACTGGGGCAGGACTAAGAAATCCTTCTGTGCCCCCAAAATGCCAGTCAGAGATATCAGCAGGTAAATTTCCAAAGATGAGGTTAAGCGTGATTAGGAGCAAGAAGAACTACGGAGTTTGGATTTTTCAATTACTCTTTCAAACTCAAGAGTCAGGCTGTTAGGAAATGTAGGCTGTCCAACTAAGACTATGAGTCCCAAGCTAATTAGACTCACAGGCCATGGCCAGCATATAAATTCTGGCCCCAAAGAGGGACACTGTCCCTTTAAGAACTGCCTGGGGACCTGGGAAAAGCTAACGAGGAACCTCAATTGGGGCTGCTTTATTCGATGGTCTTGGGAGGACAAGGCCTGGGGTTTCTGTAACAGGGCTTCTGTGCTTGATTCAATAAATCAATTTATATTAAATGCAGGTGCAGCTCTAGAGCTGGCTTCTGAGAGCATTCTGCGGCAGTTCTGTTTGCTCATCCACTTACCTGTCACCCTGCCGGAACGTGCTGTCAGAGGGCCAGGAGGAGAGCAACAAAGAGGAAGACAGAAGCTCTACGGATATTTATAAAACTCGACCCGGCAGCGCCAAGCCATGCTTGGTGCTGCTGCCACGGTGCTCCTCTCTCCAGAGAATGGCCGGCTTGTGGATAAGAAACCCAGGGCTCGGGGGCTGTACCGCCCCTCGCTCAGCCAGGCTCAGGGCCACAGATGGAGACTAAAGGTCACCCAGCCAGAGTGGGAAGGCTTGGAAGTGCAACTGCTTTGTAACCACCTTCAGGGTCCAAAACACTCCCCAAGAAGTACAAGGAAAAGCAGGAGGAACAGAGGGGGCAGGGACAGCTGGTACCAGTCCAGGAGGCAGAGGGGCGGAGTGGCGAGGGGGCTGTGGGCCAGGCTGGGGAGCGGAGGGGTGTTGCGCTGGGCAGATAAACTGTGCTTTCTTCAGGGTGGCTGCAGTCTGCAGCTTCTCTGCTGTCCAGTGGGGGACAGCTGGGGATGAGGCCCATTGTTCCTGGACACAAGGACTGGTGGCCCAAAGATCTATCTGAAAGTGGGGTGGCGTCTACCCTTCAGCTGACTCAACATGGCAGCAGGGGGATCAGGAGCCACAGGGCCCACACTGTTTCTCCTGCCTGTACTTGTCCTTTTCAAAACCGCGTGCCGCTGAGATATTCAGGTACAGACAACTCCCTGCGCCGGATCCGCGTTCCACCGGATGCTTACTCTGTTACCTGCACTGCCGCTCTGTCCGGCTGCGCTTTCTGCGATGGGTGAAAATGTTCTCGTCAGCACTGTCCAATCCAGTAGCCACGGACCACCTGTGGTACTGAGCAACCGGGATGTGACTAGTATGACGTGGGAAATGAAATTTTTATTTTCTTTAATTTTAATTGAAATTGAAATGGCCACAAGTGGCCAGAAGCTGCGTGCCAGCGAGTGTCAAAACCGGTACAGGTTTCCTTCACCTTCGTCAGAGCAGGGAAGCCCTGAGAACAGAAAATGGGGGCCGACTGCCCTCAGTGGAAAATCCCGATTTGTTCGTAGTTTTAAGGGAAACAGAGGAGGTGAAAATGATCCTGACACATCATTAAGTTAGAATCATAAAAAGTTAAGGGCTTCGAGAGACAGAAGTAAAGGTTTACCATCTCGAGAATCTTTCTAGTGGCATCTCTCTTTCCCAGAAGCTCTAAAAAAGCAGAACAAAGCTCACTCCTGCCCAGACACAGAGGTCGGTAGCAATGGTCAAAGGAAGCATTTTACAAACAAGAGACTTGGGCAGAGTAAAGGATCAAAAGGCCCGTCGCCGAAGCGGTGCTCTTTCCTTAGGGGACCACGTGCGTGAAGTCCCCAGTCCAGCCTGGCTCTTGAAGCAAGCCCATCACAAAGGCCGGAGAGGCTGCGCTCAGCGGAAAAATGCTGGCGCACGCTGCTCCTAAGCAGAACCATCTGGAGGCAATCTCACATTCACATGATGGGTTTTTCTTCCTCGGCCCTTGCTTTCTCTACAAATCCCATCAGCACAGGAACAGCTGCCGGAGATTCTGGCCTGAAGCCAGGGGTGAAATCACAGCCCCCTCCCACACCAGTGTCATCCTGGGCCCCTGCCTGGCTCATCGCCCCATGTGGCCGGACACGGGGCAAGAAGAACATGGATCCTACATGAGAAAGCAAAATTACCAGCAGTCACAGGAGCAGGGACTTGGTGCCACAAAGCCAGCTGTGAGAAACTGTTGTTTCAAGTCAGTAACGTAGGGGCTTGCCAGCAAATTACAGCCCGAGACGGCTCAGAGGGCGGTGGGTTGGGACACCGAGCTCTCCAGATGACACAGTGCCAGCTCCAGTGTGACTCTTGCCGCGGCAGCTCCACACAAAGGTCTGGGGGCGGGCACCAGCCTGGGGATGCTGGCACCAGGACGGATGACACCAGACACTGAAGGTGAGAGCAGAGAGGGTGATGGGAACGCAGGGGAAGGCCACGCCAGGGACCAGCTCAGCGCTGGGCACAGACAAAGGCTTTGGAAACCAAGCCACTGAACAATCTATCCAAGGAGCGGGGCAGGGGAGGTGGGGGAGGCTGGGGAAGAGACCGATTTCATTAGGACGGGCCTGGTGACAATAACCTTTTGTCCTCTAAACAATCTGGGCCTGCCAAGCTGCTCCACAGTCTCCGAGAAAGCATGAGGGCAGGAGAGAAAGAATCCTGTCAGGAGGCAACAGACTCATCCTTAATTATGAGACAAGGCTTCCCAGAGACGACATCCTCTCCCACACTTCCTCCCTGCCGCAAACACAACACGGAGTGCTGGCGTGATGCTCCTCTAACGAATGCAGTCAATTCTCCGAAGCACAGGAAGCTTGGTTCTTTGGGGGATCTTCTCCTACCATCCCCAGGCCCAAAGCATGCGCAGGCTCTTAGGGTGAGACATCACAGTTTAGTTCATAGTCTACTGGGTCACACTGGGAGCTGCCTCGCTGCTCCTAACAGGCCTGATTCCATCCCGCTGTTCCCTAAAGGAGTGTCAAGGAGATACCAGTCCTAGTGGATAGAGGTGCCTTGCTTAAATTTATACAGAGCTCAAAATGGAGTAATGATGTCTGGTCTTGCCCTGAAGAAAATGTAACCGGCACACAGCAGCAGCAGGAGCGCTGAAATCAGCCGGAAACCTGGGTTCTAGTTCTTATTTTGATACCTGGGCATCATGTGCCCCTCTGAGCCTCTATTTGCTCAACTGCAAAACGGGAACAAGGAAGAAGCACTCCCTAGCCCGCAGTTCAGCACAGGAGCCAAGAGTGCAGGCTCTGAAGTTACACTGCTGGGTTCATCCTCTTCTTATTGGTTATGAAACCTGGAAAAATTCAGCCTCCGAACCTCATTGTCCTCATCCGTAAAATGTACCTACTTCACAGGGCTGTTTTAAGAGTTAAATATGAGGAGTTAGGAAACGCTTTCATGGTAGTGTCTGGCCGTAGCTCTTCCAATAACTGTCAGCTAGCCGCATTACATCCATGATTAATGGGGGTGGGGTAAAAAAGTCTCCACAACTTGGAATTTATTTCAAGGATTAAACAACGTGGAAGTAGGTGGACCCTTTGTTAGTCAGGTTTCCAGGAAGTGAGTCAACAGCCCAAGGCCACTTTGAAGTCAAGAAATATAAAAGGGGGCTCGGTAAGGACTTACTTGTACCCTTGAGCAAGACATGTTCCAAATGTTCATCGATCCACCTGCAACTGGTTCCAAGAACGGGGTAATAATTCAAGGCTTTTATGGGAAAACCGCTACAGAGCCTCACTTCCCCTTCTCCAGAAAATTAATTTCCCAGTCCTTCTCTTCCCTAGACAACTATGAAAGGCAACTGACCCTGTCTTTTTAAATTCTGAAAAATTCCTGTGCAGTCTGAGGCCTTCTGTTGGAGGGTAAAAATATTTAAAAGAGAAATTCATTAAAATTGGGGTGGGAGTTTACACAGGCGCTGGTCTAATCTGGTTTTTTAACTTACCAAGTTCTTCTTACAAAGATATGAAGGGCTTTCCTTCTCCATAAGTTTGTTTTCAAACCAAGATAAAGTCAGGCAGGAAACGCACAAAGGTGTACATAAATCTCAGCAAGGAGCCAACCCTGTGAGCCAACTGCCATGTTGGGAATTACTCTGAAAACAAATCAACTCATGGCTGACCGGAGCCATTCTCAAGCTTAGCTCCGCAATGATCTAGTTCCTTCTGTGAAGTTCCATGCAATTAAAAACAGCCTGTTTATGGACTGCTTATCTGCACAGGACCATGCTGAAAAACAGAGAGAGAGCGCGGGGAGGCGAGGGAGAGACAGAGAAACACAGACAGACACAGTGAGAGAGAGATGTACCCAGGGTGGGAGGAAGACAGGATGTGTGTATACAAGCTGGATGTGATTCAGTTCTTCAAATTATCTACATTTTAAAAAATTATAGGGGCTGGGGATATAGCTCAGTGGAATAAGTGCTTGCCTAGCAAGCACAGGGTCCTGAATTCGATCCCCAGTACCGCCAAATAAAATAAAATAAAAAATTATAAAATAAGGGCAAATTTTTACCATTTGCTAAAGAGAAAGATGTACAAGCCACTTATAAAAAGAGTAGAGCTTTAAGAGACCGAGAAAAAGGAACATAAAACCATGATCTCATTGCACAGTTTAAGTGGAATGTTTACAGCCTTTGAAAGCATCTTGCCCATTAAAGGGATGGTGCCTATGGTCTCCTCAGAAGGGCTCTCCAAAGGCAGGAGGAGAAATGCTTAGGAAACGCAGACAGTAGCAGTAAGGTGTCCTTCCCTTCCACTATGAATTGATACTAAGAACCCATAACAGGGATCTTCTTCCTATGACAACACCCTGTGCATGGCAGTTACCAGTTTGTGTTGACTGCTTACATCTCATTCGGCTTCCTGGCCCAGAAAGAACAAACAGCCTTGCCTACTGCGCACGTCTCCAATACAAGCTAATCATTGCTGCTCGCCTTGCGGACTGTCCATGACATTGACTCCCCATCTTTCTGTCGATTACGCCCCTCTGCTTTCAGCTTCTACAGAATTTCTGCCTGTCCATTCTGTGTCAAGCACTAGACAGCCGTCAGCACTCCCTCAAGGAGTTTACGAAACAAATGAGGAGGCCTATTTACATAGCTAATTGCAGCCTTCTTTCTTTTATTTATTTCTTGGCCTAAATCATTTCGTTTCTTTTTTTTTTTTTTTTTTTTTTTTTTTTTTTTTTTTTTTTTTTTTTTTTTTACTGTTTTCTGGTTCTGTCCCTTGAGGCCACCTATATGTATTTCTAGTAGCTTTCCCCTGGATGCCACATTGCTTCCATTTAATTCCCCCTTTCAGGAATATAACAGAGTAACCTACGCCTCCCACAGTAAATCTAAACTTCTCTGCCTGGCTTCCCAGGTGCCCTGTTAATGTTTCCTTGGTACAAGCTCAGTGTGTTTCCCACCACCTCTCCTCTTATGTTTAGCCGTTTTCCTCTCTGTCTTTTCAGGTCTCCTGTTTTTAAAAAAAATGTATGTACAGCAATGGATTTGAGCTGGGTGTTGAGGCCCACTCTCTCAGCCCCAGGTATTTGGGAGGCCGAGGTGGGAAGATTACTTACTTGAGCGCCTGAGTGAAAGACCAGCCTGAGCAACATTGCAAGGACTCTCCATCAAAACAAATAAAAACCCCTAAACAACTGACAGGTTCTTAAGCTTCTTTCCAAGTGCTACAACACTCAGACCAAATGCCGACTCTGGGCTTTTGAATTATACTGGCTCTTACCTTCCTTCTTCAAGAAGTATTTAATTTGCTAGCTGAAGGCAAATGGATTTAAATGAAAACCCAGGGCCGGGGATATAGCTCAGCAGCACAAGTGCCTGCCCGGCCAGTGCAAGGTCTTGAGTTTGATTCCCGGTAGCAAAAGAAAAAGAAAGAAAAGAAGACCCAGCCAGGGTTAGAATAATTACTCTAGGTACTAAAACTCAGTGGCAAATGTGGAGAGCCCTTTCTGACAAATGCATTCATGTCTTGGAGCAGGGGCAAATGTCAGACGCTGTGGCCATATAGACTGTTGTGCCTTCACTGCTGTTCTACCACCATGTGAAGGCACACACAGACCAAATGCAGACAAACAGGGCCGTATTTAAAAATTATCTATAGGGACAGATGGTGGGAGGAATCTGGCTGTGTAGCCGCAGTTGGCTGGCCACAGGCTGTAGGAAGAAGAATGGGCCAGGTGAGGACTGGCTTTTCAGTTGGTAAAAGATGACGCGAAGCCTGCTAGATTGGCATCTTATTTCCTCTGGGTAGCCCTCCTTTCCTTAGGATGGTATGTCCCACAGAAGCGGTCCCTGCCTAGAGTCAAGGCCATGGGAATCTGGCCTATGACTATCTGTTTGGTCAACGAAGAAGAGATCATGAAAGCTACTTCTCTGCCTTTGTTGCAGACATGGTGAGGGGATAGTGAGCTGTCTCATTCTTCCGCTGTGCCCCAGCCTGGCAAGGGCCACAATCATAGGGTCTCAGGGCGTAAGGGTCTGCTCTTTACCCACGCTTCCGAGTGCAAGGCGATGCTCCGTCACTGTAACCCTCACGGCAACCCTCTAAGGTGAGCACCTGTCATACATCTGTTATTCAGCCAGAAGAAATACAAGAGTTCTTCGTGCTAGCCAGTGGTCTGCTGCAGAAATGGGCTTGGTACGTACAGAGGTGGTTTTCAGAATTACACATACCACATCAAGAGTTCTTATTTTGGTCTACATGTAATAGCATAAAGTTTGCCTTCTATAGCCATAGGTTTCTTATCTGTGGATGCGATCAATTATGCATGGAAAATATATGTTGAAAAAGTGTCTGTAATGAATATGCCCCGGTCTTTTTCCATGACATTATTCCCTAAATGATACAAAAGAACAACTGTTTATATTAATATTTATAGTGTATGGGGATTTTAATTAATTTAAAGATGATTTAAAGTACACAGGGAGGAGGATGTACACATGGTATGTGCAGATACTGTCTCATTTTATCTAAGGGGCTTGGTTGAGCACCTGTGATTTTGGTATATGTAGGGCATCTTGGAACTAATTTCTTATGGATTCTAAGTGATGCCTGTAACAAATATCAACTCATTACCACCAGTCTTTATAATGAAACTTCAAAGGGTGTATCTTTGTTTTTCCCATTCTATCCATGGAGAAATGGGCTCTAGAGGTCAAGCAGTTTAATCCCAACTTTCTCCATTTCTAAAACTCAAACTCAGGATTTCAGTCCAAGCTGGTTTGGCTCAGTAAATCCTTGGCAAATTCCTTCGAAACCCTCTACCTCTTTGATAACCCTGACCCACCAACATAAAGCTCAGCAGGTTTTCAAAGGCCCCCAGTGACCACTCCATGCATAGTGAGGAATTAAGTCAGCTTTATGGGGTCTGGTGTTTCAGACGCGGGCCTCAGAGAAACGGACAGACAGACAGACCGGAGCCTGTGATTTGATAGCTGGTCTTGAGCAGGAACAGCGTAAGTGGGCACAGGGCCTCGTCCTCTGCCACAGGGTCTCTGGCGACCCTTCTGATCCTGACAGCATTAAGTGGCTTCCCACACGCACTCGGAGGAAGGCGCGCTCTTACCAGCCCGTCATGTTGAAGTCCCTGTACAGCATCTTCCTTCCGAGGTCCTTCCTCTGTACCCGCCTTGGAAACTCCAAATGTGTGAATTCATTTCCCAGCAAGTGAGGCTGCATGAAGGCCTAATAGCAAAAAGAAGAAGAAGAGAAAAAGCCACATACATATTTAGAGGAAAAAAATAAGACTCAAAGATGTGTTGCCAGTTGAGACAGGCCATGGTTCACAAATAAGAAAATCATCTCACATTTCAGGAGAAGTAGCTTTCAAATTTAAACATCAGTAGATAGGCAAAAACTTAATTAATGAAGGAAGGCTACTTTTTTATTTGATATGCAGAACTATTTGCAATCAAAGACACTTATAGCTAAAGGTATTTAAAAAAAAAAGAGAGACTGAGCTTTTCCAGAGTTCACTTTTTAATTCAAATCTCGTATGGCATTAGTTAGTTTCCTGAGTGGCCCGTCGGGGAGACCAGAGGAGAGCAGGACGCCTTGACTTTGCTCGCGCCTCGCTCCTTGCTCATACCGCAGTTAGCCTGGCCTTGCCTTGGGAAGCCGCGTGTGAGTGCACAGCAAACACGGGGGCCCCCGGCCGCAGGGTGGGGCTGGATGCAGCAGATGGGAACACTCTGCTGGACGCCCTCCAGTTCGCTCCGCGGTCTTTGCTCCTGTCACTGGAAGCCGATTCCGGAGCAGATGGCTTTTTCCCTCCCCCCTCCAGATCTCAGTTCACACTACGAAAGTCTTGAGCAAGCAGCCACTTAGGGGATTGCTTTGAAACAACAAACAGTCTTATTGTTACACCCACAACTCAAATCTCAGAGACGGAAAGCTCACGTCTTCACTGCCCCCCTCAGAGGCCACACACAGTCCGCATGCCTGCCCCCAAATCTCCCCCAAACCCGGTGCTGGTGTATCAGCAGCGTGGCGGAATGGGCCATCTCTCCTTTTTGGCAGGGAAAGTGAGTGGGCAGGGTCCATCACAGCCTGGCACTGTGGGAAGGCAGAGGCTCCCTGCGACAGGACAGATGGCCACGTCCTCAGTTTACAGCCACCGCTTGAGGCTCCTTTATATAAAATGCTTGGGATCAAAAGTGTTCAGAAGTTTTCTTTGGTATGTCCACATACATAATGAGTTCTCTTGGAGATGGGAACTAAGTTTAAATATAAAATTCATTTACACTTTATAAGTATCTTATAGGCACAGCCTGAAGGTAATTGGATACAATATTTTCACCGTACCTATGCTTTAACTATCACTTGTCACATGAGGTCTGGTGTGCAATTTTTTCAGTTCTGGCATTATGTTAGAGCTCAAATAGAATTTTGGGGCATTTTAGAACATGTTGGAGTTTTGTATTAGGAATGCTCAACCTGTAAGAGATAGCCTCCACGGCCATTTCCCCATGACCTGACGCTAGCAGGTCTCCAACTGGTGCTCACGGTAGTCTGGGGGTACTAGTTAAACACTAGTTATCTGCGGCTAAGTTTATCAGGAGCCAAAGGAAGCAAGCGGAATTGTTACCAGGTGCTCATACTTGGCCAGAGATGTAGCTGGAAGGCAGTCATTATGGGCAGGCTTGGGGACAGGGCAGGATGGGCTGAGAGAGCCTGGTGGGAATTCTGGGCCTCTATGAGGGGCTCTGAAACTCTGTGAGAGTGTTACACTTGGGCTGCTTAAATACTTGGTCTTTAAAAAAGGAAGGAAGGAAGGAAGGAAGGAAGGAAGGAAGGAAGGAAGGAAGGACAGAAGGAAGGGGATGAATACATAATACCAGAAGTCACCCATCCAAATACTAACCAGGCCCAACCCTGCTTAGCTTCTGAGATCAGAGGAGACGAGGTGAATTCAGGGCAGCATGGTTGTAGCAAAGAAATAAGGTCTGTTATGAGCCTGCACCAACTCACCACGGGGAGTACAATCATTATGTACTGCAGCCATATACTGATAAAAAATAAATTTAAAAAATGAAAATAAAAAGTGTAGCTCCATGGTGAGGCCTTTACGTGAGACAGACTTCAGTCAGCGCCCAGCTTCTGTAGTTACAAACTGACTTTTGCAGGTAATTTAATTTCCTGGGTCTCAGTTTCCTTATCTGTGAAGTAAGATAAATTATATATCTCACTTACTATTTTTGTAATTAAATACCTCTAGTGCACGGATCACGGTTACCTCTGCTCGTAAAGTAACTATTATATCCATTTAATGATTATTGAATCCTATTACATCCTGAGCACCATGCTCAGAGCCTTCTGAGTTCTCATTTCACCCTTCAACAAATTTATGGACAGGAATAGTTACTTAATTTGTGGGGCTTGGTGCAAAAGGAAAGTGTGGGGATTCTAGTGAAAATCAAGGATTTCAAAATGTGGACAGTGGCACGTTAAACTAAGCGTAAGACCCATGTAAGTGTGTCAGTTACACGCCCATGAAACCAGCCGTGCCAAAAGGGTAGACAGTATCTTAGTCCTCTTTTCTTTTGGTCCATCAAGAAAAACTAAGGAGCAGAAGTTTAAGCACTGTAGTGAACAGACAGTGTGATCTGCCATGGATTCTTTATCATCTTTGACAGCACCGAGGCTCTATCAGCATGGAGGTTTTGGGTTTCCGCCCTACACCGGGACTGATGCTGACGTAGACTGCTTTATATGAGGAACTTTGTGTATACCTTACCTTACTCACCCAGCAATGCTGCAAAGCCCATGTCTTTGATTCAACTTACAAACAAGGAAAGTGAATCCCAGAAAGGTTAAAACACCAAGCGCAACACTTAGGACCGGGTAGGTGTAGGAGCCTGAGCTTAGCGTTTCACTCAACACGCCCACACTATCCTATGTTAGCCTTTCAACCCCCACCTGAAAGAGAAGTGCTAAAACACCTCCAGCTGTTCTGTCTGGGAGATTCTGGTCAGAGCTCAGAAGACCAGAAGGCTGATAGAAATCCTGCTGGTAAAGACTGGGTTTGGGAGGTTTCTGCTGCAAAGAAGAACTGTATTGGTTGCTGAACTCCAGAGACTTTGCCTGAAACTGAGATTAAGAGTGGTGGGCTAATTAATCTGGCAGAAGAAATTGCAAGGCAGTCCAATGCTGAGGCAGTGGCATGGCTATTCTTGGGGGCTTTTAGCCAGATTTATGTTGAGAGTCAAGAGCAAAGCACCCAGCAGGATGATTTAAAACACTTGAGTTTGGCCAGGAATAAAGCTCCAGTGGACTGCAAAAAAGCTGTGGATGGCAAAGATAGAGTTGAGGAGATCTTCATTGCTGAGAGGGAAGTTGAATAGAAAAGATGGCCCAAGAGTATCACGAGGAGCCGCAAGTCTCCACCCTTTGCAGCCTCAAACCTGCAAAAGTGAAAGACGTTGCTTTGAGGAAGAAGCCCCCGAGCTCCATGTTCCAGAATGGCGGCAGCTGCTGCACCATGTTCCAGAATGGTGGCGGCATAGAGAATTTGCCCCTCAGAATTGGATTCAGAGTGCCCAGCGATCCAGGCACTCGACCCCTATGGCCAAGAGAGAGAAAAGCTTGGCTACTGCTCCAGGTGGCAGCAGACCTTGGCATCATCCACGTGGCGCTAGTTCTTGGTGCCTAAAGAACGCACGAGTTCTGAGTTAAAAAGGCTTCCACCTAGATTTCAGAAGTCCCGGGAAGCCAGGCAGTGTGCCCCTGAGAGGGCAGTGTGTGAAGCTGTGAGAAACCTAAAGTGCAGTGGAGACCTTAGAAGGTTGGAAAAGCCAGAGACATGGATTGTTTCTGAGGAAAGCTGCAAGGAGGGAGCAAAGCAGGCCCAAGAGAGAAGCCATGAGAGCTACAACCACCAGAAGTACCATAGGGGCCGAGTCACATAAAGCCTTTGGATCTCACAATTTATCACAGATTGCTCTGGATGTTCCACATGGAACTACAGCACATAATGCTGGATTTTGGATTCACTTTGGTCCCAGTGCTTTGCATCCTCTTTTGTACCTTTTCGAATGGTCATGTTTATCTTGTGCCATTGAATGTTGGAAGTGTTTAACTTTGTTTTCATTTGTACAGGGGCTCACAGCTAAGAGTTCGCCACACATCTCGGAGAAGACTTGACACTTGGACTTTCTAGCAATGCTGAAACTGTTAGGACCTTGGCAACTCTTGCCGATGGACTAAATGCTGTTTGTATAAAGGGATGTGTATGAGTCTTTCGGGGGCCATGGGTGGAATGTTATGGTTTGTGTCTGGATGTTCCCCCAAAGCCTCATGCAGTCATGAAGTGGGCTTGTAGAGTTATGACTGATTCATGGCCCAGTGCTGGCGTTATGGGTGTGAGTGCTTTACCCACCATGGGGCGGGTCACCTACATATGATACAAGGGAGAGAAACAGTCTTCTCTCCTGCTCCTCCCTTTTGCTCTTGTTGCTTTTGCTGTCTTCCGCCACCATGCACTGCTGCCCTCTGCCATACGCGAACCTGGCTTGGAGCCAGCTGAGTGTGGACTGAAACCTCCACACACTGTGAGCTAAATAAACCCTTCCTTCCTTAATTCTGGGCGTTGGCTATTTTGTCTCAGCAATGCGAGAAAGGTAACTAAGAAACTTACAAAATACAGAAAGGGCCACAAAAGGCCTGTGACATCTTTTTTCCTGGACTGTAAAATCTGAATCAATATATCCAGCTAAAAATTAATACACAGAGCTGCACACAGCACAGTTCTAGGGATGTTTCTGACATTATGTGTAATAGTAAAAAACTAAAAGAAATCATTTAATACTTATATGAATGAATAAATACAGCATAAATTCATACAAAGGAAACCCCTGCTATCATTTAGAATTGAATGTGCCGTAGAGAATATGCAATGACACACAGGACTGACTTAATTACAAAAGTCATGTGTGTGAGTGTATAAAGTTGCATGTGATGTGTCATATACACAAATCTATATGTGACATATGTATGTACATATAACTATGTGCTACGGTCTGAATGTATCTTCAAATTCACGTGCTGGAAATAATCCCCAGTGCAATCTTTTGAGATCATGAGGGCTCTGAACTCGTAACTGATTAAAGCTGCTATAAAGAGGACTTGTGGGAGTGGACTCACTGCCTCTTTCCCTTCTACCTTCCACCATGGGAAAACAGAGTGAGAAGACCCATGCTGGATGCGGGTGCCTTGACCCTGGACTTCCTAGACCCCAGGACCACAGGAAAAAACTCTATCTTTGTAAATAATTTGCCCAGCCTATGGCACTATATTACAGTGGCACAAAATGGACTGATACTGCATGGTAAATATGGACAGAAAATAGACATATGTGTTATTACCAAACAGGGCAGGACCCAAAGGACATTCCTGGGCATATTCCCTCACAAGCCTTGTGACTAGGAGTACGATAAGGTTTAGGGCATGACATACCCAAACGGAACTGTGACATTTGAGGAAAGAGCACACACAGGCTGCCACAGTTTGAGTGTCCCCTGAGCCCATGTGCTAAAGGTTTTCTTATTAGCCTATGGAACTGTTGGGAGGTGGTGGAAACTTGGGGGGTGGGGGGCTGGTGGAAAGAAGTTAGGACATTGGGGTGGTGTGCCCCATCAAGGGGATACTGGGAACTCTGCCCCTTTTCTGACTTTCTTTGCTTCCTGGCTGCTGAAAGGTGAAGCATGCCACATGCTTCTGCCATGATGTGTGGCCTTACCAGAGGCCCAAAAGCAATGAGCCAAGTAACCATGGACTGGACGCTGTGAAACCTTACACCAAAGAACACAGACCACAGCAACCATAAAGAATTATTTTCACCCTTTTTCCCCAGAAGTAGGCCAAAACACCTGGCTGACCTGAAAAGTAGGTCAGAAAATCTTAATTCCAGAGAGGTTCTACTCCACGCTCAGGAGAAAATAATGTTATATAGCGACACCAAGAAGATTTAGAACAAATAGATCTGTGTTACCCACCTGCTCAAGCTCATGACCTTGGGTCACACATAAACCCTTGCAGCCTATACCTGTATATGACTGTCCATAAAGTACAGTTTCCCTTGTTTGGCTCCTGATTTCTGAAGGACCCTTTAATCACATACAACTTACATTAAATAAATTTTATACTTTTCTTAATTTGTCTTTTGTTATTAGGGTCATTGGCCATGAACTAGCAAAAAGTGCATGCATATATATTATATATGTATATGCATATCTTGGCCACACTGTTTTCTCTCTCCTATGCAGATAAATGTGCAGAGTTTCAAGCACTTTGTCTCCAAAAAGAAGGACAAGCGGGCCTTTGGGTGTTGCTTTAACCAGGTAGCTTTGTACCTTTTTTTGTTGGTACACATTCGCCCAGGCAGTTGTATCAGAATATCTGTTTAAAAAAATAAAGGTCTGTCGAGGCAAATACCGTACCTGTAGGTTAACTGGCAACTCTGCAGCTGTTTCGATATTTACAGAGGCTGCCTCGTCTCTCCCTCTATGGATGGACAGGTTCAAAGGAGATTTAAACCGTGGGTCACTTGTTCCTTCACATACAAAGCCTTTCACAACCTTAAGACATTGCTAGCTTTCTCCTAGGATATCAAGTAGGTACTGTGTTTCATTAAATCTAAGATGCCACTTATTAGTCGCACCATTATCTCATTATCCCAAAGCAATAAAAGCAAAGCTGTCAATTACATTGTATGCAATATGTTCTTAACCACTGTGAAATTTTATTTTATTCTTTTTTGGAAGAGGGTCTTTAGATTTAAGGTAAATGTTAATAAGCTATCACTTTTGTGTATTCTTAGTCAAAGATACACAAGTACAGATGCCTCATGACTTACATTTGACAAACCCCATCGCAAGGCATAAATGCAATTAATATTCCTGACCTAATGCACATTAAGGCTTAGCAACACATACACTGTGGAGTATCCTTTGCTTGCCCAGGTGATCTCCTGTCTGACTGGAAGCTATGGCTTTCTGCTGCTGCCTAGCATTGTAAGAAAGTTTTGTACTGCTTATCACTAGGCCAGAAAAAGATTACAATTCAAAATTTGAAATATTGTTTTTACTGAATGGACGTTGCCTTTGCACTATCATGAAATAAAAAAAATTGTAGGTTGAACCACCATAAATCAGGGATAGTCTGCCTACTGGCTAAGGTTTTCCAAAAGGTTTTCACATTCAGAACCCAACACCTCTCACCCTGTTTCAGTTCTGAGTCATACTGTTCATGACTTTCCAATGCCCCGTGTTTCCTGAGAGCTTCGGTGCTACAGCATTTCTTAAATACTCCGTTAACAGAACTATGTGCCCCAAAGCCAAGGGTGCGGAAGTCCATAAGCCAGGTTGGCAACTGTCTATGGCCAGCTTACTTCTGATTCCTGCTGTGGAAATGTGGTTAAATAAGTCTGATTTCCAACTGCCCGTTTCTCTCCACAAACTAGTTTGATTTCAAAGATGCTTAATAAATGTTTTAGTTGCATCCCCATATTTTTCTCCAAGCTGCTGGACATGCACCCCAGAGTTGGTATGATGGGGTGCAGTTATTTTGCCCAAAATACGGCATGTTAGCATTTGAGAGAACAGCAGAAGGAAAGTCTATTTTGCTTCTTCCTTGCCCGTTCACCTCAGGAACTCTTAAGATCCTCATTCTACAGGCACCCCCCAACACACAGAGGGGAGGAGCACCCTGAATTCTGAAGATCCCACAACTCAAGAGAATCTAAATACATACACATCTTGCTAAGTTCCCCAGTTTATTTCTATAAATTAGATCATAACCCCATTGTCCAATCATATTTCCTCACAAATGTCCATTTTTCATCAAATCTAGGCAAAAAATACACAAGTTTACATGTTTTTCTGGATCATCATTTTCTTACAAAGTCTACGGTGTCACATAAATTTTGCACTACACAAATTAGTGTGTTTTCTTTTGGTTAATCCATCTTTTGTTATAGGAACCTTGCTAAAAAAGCTTATAAAGGATGAGGGAAAAAACTCTGTTCTTTCCTACAGAGACCAGCTCACCTGGTGTTTGTACATGCCTGTGCCATGCCTGCCCTCTGGCTGGCAACAATTAACTGTACAATAGTTCAACTCTGAGGAGAAACGGGTCTTAGTTTTGAGGAAATACTGATATTGATGCCATGCCCTTAAATTTTTCTGTCTTTAGGGTGATTTCTCTTTCTTTCTTTCTCTTTTTCATGCACTAACTGCCACAGCACATGTGACCAGATTCCTTTCCTGTCACAAGGGTGCCCAGCATAGATGTGTGCGTGGCCTGTGGGCACTTGGGGTACGCTTTTGCCACTTTCCTTGTTAAAGTCACTACCCACCTCCTGATGGCAGCCTCTTTCCCAGCACTGCGACTGCTCACTGCTGTGGAGAACTCTCTGGAGTTACTGGTATTAAAGTAATGCATTTTGAGAACCAAGGGTAAGCGGAGCAAACACGTGACTGCTAGGTAAAAAATGAGATGCCAAAATTCAGGGAGGCACACAATTTGTAAAAATCACCTGTTGGTTTTTGGAGGAAGATGCTTCTGCATGTTAGTGTACCTTTTTGAGAAATGATCACAAACATTTACGTATGTGGTGTTATATGTACACATTTACATACATATGTTTCAAAAGCACTAACACTTCAAAAGTGTTCTAGGCAGCTGAACTACATAGAAATACTAAAATTATTATAGGCTGTCAGACAGGGCCAGGCCCTCGAAGGAGCCAGTGTGGAAAATGAGATACCTTGCGATTGTGGGGGAGACAGACACCTTTAGCTGTGGAAAAAGATTAAACAGATGCGTTCACATGCTTCCCTAGGGATGGACCTCAGGGGCTGGTATTCTAAATAGGAAGCCATCACCTTGAGAAAGCCAGGAAGTCACTAGCCCCGCCCCCTACAGGAAAAGCTCCTGTTCTGGGTTCCTGTCTGCTTGCTAGCTGACTCGCTTCCCCATTTAATCGCAATTTAATCAATTTTACCTGAACAATTACACTTGTAATCTTACTGGCTGAACATAATTTCATCCCACCTCATGCCCACCTTGTAATTTCCCATTTTCCCCCTGTCTTGGACCCGCCTCACCTCGTGGTTTTGCCCCATAAAGTCCCTGGGAAGGACAAGGTCCTTGGCAACCCTCTCGGGCCCCCTTCTGTCCCTCTCTTGGACATAAACTTCCTTTCCCTCAGTAAATATATTCTGCTCTTAACCTCCGTTGTTTCTAAAATTCATTCTTCAGTTTTAGAGAACACGAGCTTGTCCCAGATATCATTCAGGTTGGGAGTTTTTATTTTCCTGTATCACCTGCTTAAGTTAACCTTCCAGAGTCTTGAGTTCACGACATGATTTCACTTTTAATTCACTAGAAGCAACAAACTCCAAGTTCAAAGTCTGTAAAATGTGGGGGAATTTGTTAGGTTGCTTAAAGCAATAAACCTAATGATTTCCTGGTTTTACATGAGTGAGGTTTTGCTTCACTGCCCACACTTAGACATTTCATAAATATATGTACATGACTACTGCCCACTCCAGGCATGTTTCCCAAGGGCTGCTGGCCCATTAAAAACACGAACCAAATCCAGTGGGATTTGGCGCACAATAAGAACCCCTGTCCACCTGCAGCATAAAAATTCTGGACATCCTCCTAAACATTGCTTATTTATCAGAAGTACGGAGTGTATCTTAAGTTTTTCTCTTTGATGACACTATTGGCATATATGCACGTTAGAAATATCTTCCTAGTGATATAAATTAATAAATATAAACCACTGAATATATGTAAATATCAGGTACACTTAGTATGTTTATTATTTTTAAAACCTTAACTGTACTCTAGTGCCCAGCAGAGCACCCCGCACAGGAACGGACCTGAGTTCTGTTATTTAAGCATTCCCACCTGGTTTACGTAATTGAACGTTAGTGATTATTTAATCTTATAAAAATAAAATAGCTTTTGATCTCTCAAAAGAGTGAAAACTAAGGACCATGGCATAGCAAAGCAATCTTGGACACCCGTACTCTGGATTTAGTTAATCTGCTATAATTTGACAGACATGCTCCCATAGAACCATGTGTAGGTGAGGGCAATTATACCATGTAAAATCCCATGAGGTTTCACAACCCTAAGAATACGTAAATATAAGAGTTTGTCTCCTCTGTACTCAGAGAGCACATGGAGTGGAAACCTAGAAATCAGCATTTTATAGGACATGACATCTAATGTATGCTGACCTACTGGGCATGAAAAAGGATTTTAGGGGGAGTATCTTTCTAATCCTAAATTTTGAAGCTTTCCCTCAAGGAGGCATGAACGGCGGCTCCTGACAGAAGGGTGGGGGCATAGCTCAAGCTCATGAGTGCTGCAGACACTGCCCAGAGGGAAGTGTGGTAACCAACGCACTATCAAAACTAAAGGCTGCTTACAAAGACTCATGTGGACTTTGGGAGGCACAGACTTGCTCATGCGAGGGCTGGACATACGCATGGCATTTAGTGTCCGACACGGTAAAGGGAACAAACTTACAGACGTGGCTCTATCCACATAGGGAGAAGGAGGACGTTTCCCTGGAAAAGGTTCTAGAACAGTCTCATGTACGAAGGCAGAACAGCAGAGTAGAAAAGACAGTTGGACCCCTTATAGCTGTTCTCCTTTCAGTCCTGGGCAGAAACTGCTTTCAAAGGGGAGGGAAATTGGTGGTACGCTGTGTCGCACAGCCGCTCCCTGTCTCCTAGTGAGCGCCTCTGGTGCCCAGAAGGATCAAGATGTAATAGGAGGTGACAAGTCGGAAGAGGGGACATGTTCTGGAAGCTTCCAGCGAGCCGCCCCTGGAGTAGGGCAGAGGCCAGCGTTCTGGGCGGGTGAGTAACCTGAAGTGGGGTCCACTTTGCTCTAGAGTACTGACCTGAGTGCCTTCCTCTCGCGTATTGACCCCGAGTTAGGGAGAAGGGGAAGCTGAGCAGGCCACCCAGACCCTAGGCAGGGACAGCAGGCCTAGCGCGACCAGGAAGAGTGAGTTCCAGCTGCGGGCTGAGCACCAGCCTCACAGTGGACAAAGAGACAGTGGTTGTTGAAATTACTTAAAACTGCTTGCTCGGGAACATAAAATGCTTCCTCATTTTTTTCCTTCCTTTTAATAACATTTCTTCCTGTTACTCTGGTTAGCTGGCCAGTGAGTGTTTCTGCTCTAAGCAAAACTCTCTGGTTTGAAGGGATCTGGCCAAAGGAATTCATGCGGCAGATATGCAAGTTCCAGCATGTGTTAGGTGCCAGGGCCCAGGGAGTCAAAGTGTAAAGGGTCTTCCTACAAAGGGTAACACACAATTAAGTAAAGGATAAGGGTAGTTATATACAGCAAAAGTACCTTTAAAAACTGTTTCAGTGAAGTATGACGTATATGGTAGAGTGCTTCTATTGTACATAAAAAGCTGATTCTCAGGGGTTTTTGGTGGTACTGGGGATTGAACTCAGGAGAGCTATACTAGTGAACTCCAAAACCTGGCCCGTTTTAGTTTTTGAGACAGGATCTCACTGAGTTGCATGGGCTGGCCTCTTGTGATCTCTTGTCTCATCCTCGCCAGCAGCTGTGAACACAGGCATGTGCCACCATGCCCAGTCAGGGTGATCAATTTCCACAAACTGAATACCTGCAGAGCGAGCATTTAGATTAAGCAGAACACTACCACACCCTGGAGTGCCCTCACCCCTGGCAGAACCCCTCACTGCCAGCACCCATCTGACTGCTAGATTGGGTCTGTCCATTTGTGCTACTTCATCTGGAATCCTACAGAATGGTCCTTTGCCGGGGGTTAAGTCTGAGATTCATTCATGATTATACAGTCAGAATTGGTTCATTCTTAGTGGTTTATAGTATTCCATTCTGTAACTGCCACAACTGACTGACTCATTCTATTCTCTGGGAGCCCTTGGACAGCTAGCAGTGCGGCCATTACAAACGCTGCTGCTATGCACCTTCTAGGCTCTTGAGAAATACTGGTACCCAGTTCAGTGGAGTACATACCTATGGGTGACATTGCAGGGTCACAGCACGCTGTGCTTTAGGAGTGACTACGCGGCTCCTTGCCAAAGGAGTCTTCCCCACTTCCACTCCCATCAGCAGGATGCGGAAAGTGGCAATACTTAGGCGCTAAGTGAGACGGCAGATTCCGTGACAGGCGCTATTTTATAAGGCACTGTAACTAAAACATTTAGATTAATTTTTAAAATGGTCAGACCACTCAGCATTTGAACAGAAATTACCAAAAGTAAGAATTTCAGTGTCTCAGACAACACTTTCTTTTCTTAAAACTGACTCACCTCTCCTTTTTCTTGCCCGTAGGGGGTAAAAATTTCACCAGATTATATGAGAGGAGGATTGGAAGCCACACAATTCACGATGATTTATCATGATAAAGAGTCTAAGGTCAAGAATGAAATGAAATTAATAATGTCGGCCAAGGCACTGGTGATCAGTAACAGTCACACTAACCGTCAAATGAGAAGGCTCTTCCAGAGCCAAGGTGGGCTGCCTGATTTACAGTGCAGGAGTAGAATATTTTGGCTTAGGTTAAAAAATATGAAATGACTAAGATCTTCATATACATGTTGGATTCTTTCATAAGAATTCTCAGCCAAAATTTGTCCTTAAAAATTTCAAAGTGACAAGAACTAAGCTGGTACTTATAAGTTATTACAGAATTGAATTTTGATAAATTTCTGCCTGGTGTGTGTGGATTTCATGGAATGTTCACATTAATATTCCTAGGTGATCACTGAAACCTATAGTAAATATAAAAAAAGCTCCAATAGGGTCTCCTAGCCTGCCGCTGCTTAATTAGAAAGTCAGAGTCTTAGGCAATTTTATGAAAGGGAGTGAAAGGAGAAGGAAATGAGACCAGAATGGATTTTTCCATGATTCAGATGTTCTCTTAGGGAGCAAAGCAGAGCGCTGCCTGATTGAGACCAAAGCCAGGCTCACCGTGTTCAGTCACCTGCTCTCCAGGTGGAGCCTGGCTGGGGTGGGAACCCTGTCATTTTTACTCACAGCACACTCAAACCTCCCCATTACAGCATCCTGTCTTACAAAGAGGCTCATGCTTAAGGAATACTCTAGTGGAGATAACTCTTGAACTTGAACTTGGAAATCCCACTGAGTCAAGAGGCACAACACTGTTCATGTGAAGCCTTTTCAGGCCCAGCACCTGGGAGACACAGACAAACAGAAGCAGGCTCAGCACAGAGAGCAGGGAGCAGCTCCAAGGACACTGCAAGAAATCACCTCGGATAACGGTGCACTTGCATGGTCCAGTGTGCATTCAATACCCACTTTCATCTCTTCTCTGCACGGCTCCTGGTGAAAAACAGCCACAGACTTGGGTTACTCGGCAAGGACAGAAGCACAGTATTTGAATGGCTGATGACACCCGCACGTCTCACTGCAATGAAATCAAAGTGCATAAATATGTCTAGGAGAATGGAGGGAAAGCCATCACTCTCGCATCTCGGGGATAGATGGGTCCTCCTTCTCCGGAGGAGGTCCATTTCTGCAGGCACTTGAAGCAAATGTGGGGGCAGTTTCAGCGAGGCCACAGCATCAGAGCTGTCAGCTCTGCTGAGAAATGCCAACAAGCCAGACCCTCTCCCCTCCTAGCTGAGCCATGACTCCGTCAAAATATTCTGCCTATCATGGGGGACCCTTTTACAGATTTTATTTCAGTCACTCTAGAAACAGAACAAAACAAACTCTAGCTACAGAAGAGCAAGGAGAGAACATGAGCCTGTAGGACCATCAGCTCTCCCTGGCTGCGGGGCTGGGGCGCAGAGCCCCCGCCCCTTCATCACAGATCTGCTGCGCTCTGTGTGAACCCATCAACACCGAGAGCCTGTTTGACTTATCACCCTGCCTGAGCATCTACGAAACGAAGTTCGCGTTACCCAGAGAGCTGTATGAAGGGCCCTCGGAGGTCAGGATGCGAGACTAAACAAAATTAACGTGCCTGCCACATCCATCATCTGTAATCTGCCTCTAGTTCTATAATCCCTGAATATCCAGACCGCACATACCAAGAACATTCCTCTCTGATGCAGATCAAAATGGTTCACGTACAAAGGGCTCAAGCTGAGCCCACACCCCAAACCACCAACCACCTCTACAAGTCAGGTGGCCTTGGGACTGCAGACATCTGCTCGGAGCAAGTGACTAGTTTTAATGAGCCTATCACCAGTGTTGTGTCACACACCATAAACATAAAATCTGATTTGACCTAAGAGTAAGGAATACATTGCTAATCTCCCAAGCAGTGTACTAACTGCATGGGACCCCATCAACCAAAAGGGTACTATTACAACAATCATTGCATTACATAGTTTAACAGCTAGCTCCAGAGAATGGATGTTCAAAAAAATTAGTAGGATTAGATAATTTAAAACCATAAGATAGTATACAGCGCAGATGGTCCCTGACTTACGATGATTGGACTAAAAATTTTGCCTTTACAATAGTGTGAAAGCATATCTAGCCAACCATTCTGGTTTTCACTTTCACTTTAGTATGCAATAAATCACATGAGATACTCAAAGCCTTGTTATAAAGTAAGATTTTTTGTATAAAATGATTGTGCCCAATTTTAGGCTGGTGTAAGTGTTCTGAGTGTTTTTAACATGTTCCCACCAGCCTGAATGACCAGTGCTACATGCATGCCTATCCTATCAGGCAGGATGGGGCAGTTGCATTAGGTGGTACAAGGTGCCAGACAGGCCAGCCATGCATGTACCCGATGGTTCAAGACAGAGGAACTTCATACATTCAAATCAGAGTGGCCTGGCAGTAAGACACCCGAATTATGGCCCTATCGTCAATGTGTTAAATTAGGCAAGTGTAAGTTATGATGGTTGGCCAGTGAGATGTTTTTGTAAAATGTATTTTTGGCCTAAGATATGTCCAATGTATGATGAGTTTAGAGGGACATAACCAAATTACAAGTCATGGAGCATCTGCTTCTATTTCCATGTTGTTTCTTTTCATGTTCATTTCAGGATCGGTCTGTGTATCTCAGTGGAAGTGTTACTACCTATTTAACTCAGGAGAAAAGGAGATTTAGGGCCTTTCTGTGAGAAGACTGAGGTTGCGCAGCTCAGGCCTACACTGCTCTCAGAGAAGCCCACGCTGCACTCTAGTTTTCCTCTCGGAGTTGCTACTATTTTCAAGATTTTATGACATAAACCTCCTCATTCTCGCACGTACCTACCATGAAGATTTCACCACGAGATGCATTAGTCAGCCTTCCCGCCACTGGGATGACATTAAAAGCTGAGACATCCACTATTTAAAAGCAAGAGTTTTATCTTAGCTCATGGCTTTCGTCCACGGTCAGCTGGCTTTAAAGGCAGAAACAGTGTGGTTGGGGACGCAGTAGAGAAAAAGTTACTCATGTTGTGGTGGGCAGGAAGCAGAGAGGCTAGGGAGGGGCCAAGGCAAGAGTACAACCTCCCACGGCATGCCTCCGGTGACCTGCTTGTCACGGCTTATGTCTGGATGTACCCCCAAAGCCCTGTGTGCTCACAGGTGGGACCTTTAGGAAGTGTCTCAGTCTTGGGTATATGGTACTAGGTTAGTTCACCTGTTGGTTTGCATGGTTCTGGGTGTGTGGATGGATTTACTGAAGAAGGAAGACCCACCCACCCTGGGTATGGGTGACATCGACCAATAGGCTTGTAGCTCAAATGGAATAAAAAGGAAAGAGGGCAGGTTCACTGCTTCCCGACTACCATGCCATGGGCTGTTTCTCCTCTGCCATGCTGGAGCCAACTGACTATGGACTAAACTTTCCACAAACTGTGAGCTAAAGTAAACTTTCCTCCTTTGCCTTGGGAGTGTTGGGTATTTTATCCCAGTCATGAGAAAGTAACGGAGACAACACTGCTTTCAACCAAGTTCCACTGCTGAACAGAAGACTTTAGGGGAGCGTTTTAGACTTAAGCTGCAAGGCAAGGTTGTTTTATGGTATAAATATTCTAATTCTCTCAAATATATTGTCACAGTCACATCATGTGGTTATTATTACCGGGCTTGTTAACTCTGAAGCACACATTCCTAGACCCCTGAAGGAGTAAGAAGTTTCCTAACCAAGTCAGTTTATGTTCTGATCATTTACATGCCAGGGAATGGGAGAAACACCCAGTTTCAGCCTGTCTGGGCTGGTTTTAGTTACAAACTTGAGAAACCTAACTGATTTAGTAGGAAGGATTAAAAAGAATATGGACAGTGTTCTCATCTTTTGGAAATTCAAACATTATCCTCAGTTCTGCAGCTAAGAGTGTCCACACTGATGTTTAAGAGTGACCAAAACATACATTAATCTAACAACAGAAGAAGTGGTTCTTGGGCCAGGGATGCAGCTCGGCGGCACAGTACCTGCCTAGCAAGCACAAGGTTCTGAGTTTGATTACTGGTACAAAAAAAAAGTGGCTCTTAAATTAAAATAATAAAAAAGAGGAAACAATATTACTGTGGGTTGCAGGCCGGTAGGATTTTGCTACAGACTGAATGTATTTCCTCAGCATTCCTGAGATGAAGCCAAATGCCTAATAAGATTATGCCAGGAAGTAAAGCCTTGGGAGAAGATTAGGTCATCAGAGCAGAGCCTTAATGAATGGGATTTAGTGGCCTTGGAAAAGAGACTCCAGGGGCATCCTTGTCTCTTCCACCATATGAGACTGCACAGAAAAGATGGCTGGTTTGAGCTAGACACTCACTAGACCCTGTGTCTTGTGTGGACTTTATCACGGACTTCTTGGATCTGTGAGAAGTAAGTTTCTGTTGTTTATGAGCCAACTAGCTTATGGTACTTTGTTTTAACACCCCAAACAGCTGGGTGTGGTGGCACATGCCAGCAATCTCAGCACTGGAAGGCTGAGGCAGAAGGATTGCCATTGAATTCTGGGCTACAGAGTGAGTACAAGGCCAGCCTGATGTACATAGCAAGACTCTGGCTCAACACCAACACCCCAACAAAAACCAAAACAAAACCAGCCCAAGGAGATTGAAATTTGAAGCGACAAGACTTTCACTCTTCAAACAACAGCTAAATGAGTACTGTGTGCCATAAAAGAATTCTGCACATTCTCTTTCACTGACTCCCTTCATGAAGTTTTCTACCCCATAACTGATGGTTGAGGAGCAGCGAAGCATCTTGGTAGAAATTACACACACAGTTTTGTGACCAAGCTGAGACCCAAAGCCAAACACGTCTTATTCTACCCATCCCAAAACAGACCCGTGATATTCAGGGGCCTGAACAATTTCCATCCCTCCCTAAAAGTTAGCCTCCTGTGTTCATTCCTGTAAAATGAAAACAGGAAATTATTTCAAAACAAAAAGCACAAAATGATAGCCTGTTCATTGACTCTGGTGTGAAAACGGAAAAAGAAACAGGTTTCAGTCAGCCAGAGGGTAATGAAGGCACAGTACCACCAGGCTTGGGAGAGCCCGAGACCCCAGGCTCTGCTGTGACATGCAGGAGAGTAAATACCGCTGGCTGTGGATCCAGCTTCCTTTCACCTGGTCAGCAAACACTGACTCTGAATCTCCTCTGTACCAACTGGAGTGCTGAGTACGAGGTGACTGAGGGCAGGGACGAGCGGCCTGTGATCTGGAACTCACTCTGGAGGGGGAGTCCCAGAAATAGGGACCAACAACGCTAACACCCTGGGAGGCACTGGGGCCCCAGACACCGCTGCAGACTAGCCCCAGGGGAGGACCCCGGGACACTAGAGGAAGCGTCATTCATGCTGGGATCTGGACAGCAGAGGAGAAGGGCAAGGCCTGGCAGTCAGAGAGATGGCGGTGGGTGCTGCGGATGGACAGTTACACGGTGGAGTGCGGGTGCACGGCGATGGCGGCGGCGGCGGCGGCAGGGAGACCTACTGCTGATGCGGGCAGGACTGTGCGTCTGCTGCCTGCGTTCTGTACATTGTGGGCAGCCAAAGGGTTTAGGCAGGGGGGTGCCTGGGTCTGTGATAAGCTCACCTGGATGGCAGGTTGGACGAAGCCAGCCGGGTGGCAGAGAGCCAGTGGTTACAAGCTCTACTTGAACGAACCCTTGTACCTCAATGGCCTTTGTGACCTTCTTGTCTAGCTCTCCACTTCACAAGGTCCAGAAAATGACTTGAACAAAATGATCAAGCCAGGGAGTAAGAAAGCCGGGACCAGACCGAAAACCTCCTGCGGGCACTGCAGTGTTCTTCCCACCTGCCTGGGTGACCAAAGAAATGGGGGTCTGTACTCTGCACTGCTCGTGGGCTCAAGTTTATCTGCACGAAGGCAGCACTATAAAGGTAGAAAGCGGTAGTAGATACAAGGAGCGTTGTTTTTGCAGCGCTTTGGGATTCCTGCTGTCTCATACACCACGTAACTAGTGACACCGACATAGCTTTGCTATAAAATGAACAAACACACAGACAAGGGAAAAGAGGGAACGTGCACCACTACCTTCTGCGTCAACCACAGTAATCAAATTCTGACCATTTACACGTCTGAAAACCCAGAGACATGAAAACAAAGCCCCCCTTTTTTTTAGCAGTATGGGTCAGTTATTTCCTAAGAGCAGGCGGTCACTACTCCAGCTACGTTATCTAAAAACAAATCAAGTTGGCAAGAAGACACGCTTCACAGATTACTAGTTACAGGGTTAGTCTCTGCAATGCTGGCTGCAGTCACTTGGGGCAGTCACCATGGTCAATTTTAACTGCGATCCTACGCCTAACGCCCCGCCCCTAAAATTTGTAGGCAAGGAAGCAAGTTTTCCTCGTTTCCCCAGAAAACTGAGCTTTCTCAGGGAAGCAAAGCCTTCCAGTGGTCCTCTCACAGTTTTACCTCAAAGGAGGTGACGGGAGATGGAGACGGGAGAAACAGATTTCCCGACATCTGCACCATCCTGAGAGGCCCGAGACTCCCTGCGTGGGGTGAAGTCACAGCGTGCTGGCGCGGGCAGAGCCCCCCCCTCGCAGCGCAATCAGTGAGCCCCTGCGTAAGCAAGTGTGGGTGGCAGGCTGGGGAAGAAGGTGTCTGTGCTCTGCAGGGCTGCACTTCCCACGGCGCACACCGATCCACTCAGAAACGCAGCGCATCACGTCTCCATCGGCCACAGATGGGAGAAAATGAGCCACAATCACAAACGCATGGAGTCAAGATGTGCGATGCAGAAGGTGTGTGTGGGGGGGTCGGGACCATACGTTGTTTGCGGTGGGCCTTTCCCATGTCACAGCATCCTGTTCTTCCCCAGCAGCTCCAGTGCAGTCCCCAGTGCCTCCACCCTCTGCCAAACCTGCGTGACTCTTACCAGGTACTGAAGCCTCTGGCGCTCGGTCTCAGGGGTGAATTCCGAAGACATGGGGATGATTTCTCCGTTTCTGATGATGATGGCCCTGAAACAGTGAAAATGCACTGTCAGTCCCCCGCTCCACGACAACCACAGCCTGGTCCAGACGACACACAAAACGCCAGGAGGCACCATCTCCTACCTGAAGAACGGAATTCACTGTTACCAACTCACGCCACGTTGCAGGCACCCCCGTCCCGTGTGTGTGGCATTCTAGTTACCTCGATTACTTTTTATGCTAGCTATAGCCTCTCCTTGGTGCCTCAGCACCAGGCATGCCACTCCGCACCTAACAAATGCTCCGCGGAGAAGCGCAACAGTAAATGAACGATGTATTTCAGGGTTATCTGGTGGAGCCTTGTCGGATCATGGCAATGTTCTTACCTGTGCTGTCCGAGGTAGCAGCCACCAGCCCCACATAGTTAGGGAGCATCTGGACTGTGGTTAGTGCAGAGGAGGAACTAAATTTCTAATATTACTTCCTTTTAGTCTAGCTCTCAGCAGTCCCATGTGGCTAGCATTCACTGTAGGGGACAGGACAACTCCAGACCTTCGTTATTCAAAGGATCAGTGGGGCAGCATCACTGGCTTCTCTTGGGAGCTTCATAGACATGCAGAATCTCAAGCTCCACCCTAGACTCACTGCACCAGAATCTGCGCTGCAGTAAGACTCCCAGGTGATTTATAAGTACATTAAAATCTGTAGTGATTTTTTTTTCTTTTTGCAGTACTGGGGATTGAACTCGGGGCCTTGAGCTTGCCAGGCAGGTGCTTATGCCACTGAGCTGTATCCCCAGCCCCTTGCACATTAAAATCTGAAAACCTTTGGCCTAGACTCTTGTCTAGGATAATATCCTGGATGCAGAAAAAGCCACTCTCATCTCATCTGAAGGCTCAGAAAATCCACACACTTCCAAACATGTGCCCAAGAGGTTTTGGCCACTCAAGGACTTGAGAGAGTGCAGTTTCTAAAGGTGAAGGAGCGACAGCTGCAGAACACCCTCTCTTCAGCTTGGTCCCAGTGGCGCCTCTTGTTCTCAGACCTGATTCCAAAGTGGTTCTTGTCAGCCATTTTCCAGCAATTGATTGATCAGTTGTGGCAGGAGGTTGCTGCTCTTATGACAAATGAAAGTGGCTTAGGGAATTGTATTTTATAGGAACTTAATAGCTCCCTGAAAACCAGGGACCCAACACACTTCTCTGTAAAGCCCACAAACACAAAATTCAGTTCTGGGATCAGCTCTGGGTGTATACCTTGCTGATTCTAGGGGAGAGTGCTTTTTCGTCCCAAGAATGCCTTGTGCACCCTTCCCCTGCAACTGCAGAGGCATTCCTTGACTTAGAAACAATGCCTCTAAATAGCATGGCCATAGCCCTAACCCCTTGCTACCTGTGCCCTGGTTGCTATCATTACAGGAACTGCTAGGGGTAGAAATGTTAGGGGCTTTGGAGAATTATGGTCCCAGGAGTAGAAGCTGTGAGAAAACAGAAAAACATAGGGAAGCTAATTCTAGGAAGAGGATGTCTCTTGCTGTAATATTTTTAATCACTTCATTAACTGTGCTGCAGAAAATGTGACAAATTAAAAGATTCCTTTTAAAAAACTCACAACCACTTATAAAATGCAATTACACCCCCTTCCCAAGGGCAATACCCACTGTTAAGATTTGTGTCTAGATGTCCCCTCAAAGCCTCATGTACTTTTAGATGGGGCTTTCTTGGAAGTAGCTGAATATACAGTCTGTGATTTTTTCATGGTTCAGTGCTGGGATTATGGGTGCTGGGGTTAAGGGTGGGTGATTGTTGGGTCAGTCCACTATTGGATTGGCATTGCCCTAATTTCAGCATTCTGGATAAGATAAAAGGGCAGAAAAAGGCTTGTTTCCTCCTTCTGCTCGTTACTTTTGTTTTTTCCATCACCACGAGCTGTTGCCCTACTGCCATGAGCCACCCCGCCTTAGAGCCAGCTGATTATGGACTGAAACTTTTATGAACTATAAGCCAAATGAACATTTCCTCCTTTAACTTTGGGTGTTGGGTATTGAGTCTCGGCAATGAGAAAAGTAACGAGGACAGAATTTGGTACCAGAGAAGTGGGGTTGTTGCTGTGACTATACCTGATCATGTGGTTCAGGACCCTTTGGTTTTTTTTGTTTTTTTTTTCAGGAGCATCTGCTGCCCTCTTATTTTTTTTTTTAATTTTAAAAAAAATAAAAGCACAAAAACATATTAACAAACAGACACAAATTAGCATAAAAAATAGTACAATCACAACTGATCTACAGACAAGGTGACATGATCTCAACAGTGGTTATTGCTTTATCCATTGATATCTTCAAAGTGTAAATATATGAACCCATATACAGACATGCAAAATTGGTCAGACAATTAATCCTCTCAACAACAGAAAAACACAAAAAACAAAAAAACAAAAGACAAAAAACAAAACAAGCAAACAGAAAAAAACCCACCAATAGTTGCTGCTTTGCATATTGATATCTTCGAAGTGTGTGTTCAGGATAACACATACAGACATACAAGATTGATCAAATAACCCGTCATCAATTATTCCTCAGCATTAAGTGATATAATACAATAGTAGAACCATGTTAGCCCTCCTGCACATATGTATAAACATATATACATACATACATTTTTGCCTCTTTCTTTTCTCCTTTCCCTCGTCCCATCTGTTCTTTGTTTTAGAACAGATTTCCTTCATGTCTCTTAGTTTATATTCCCACGCTCGGGTTCTTACACCAGTGATACAATGCGTTGCCTGCACATGTACCGCTGATTTGGAAATGACTTGTGGCAACAGTTTAGAAAGGTTTGGAGATACTTTCTCCAAAAAAAAAAAAAAAAAAAAAAGTAGAGCTGGAACACTGTAGGCTGTTCTGTCTGGGAGATTCTGGGCGGAGCTCAGAAGACACGGAAGGCTGATAGAAATTCTGCAGGTAAAGACCAGCCTCAGGAGGTTTCTGCTGGGAAGAAAGACTGCACTGGCCATTGGTCACCAGAGGATGTGTGTTACGGCTTGGCAGAAAGTTTGCATTTTGTTCATGTCCACAGACTTTTCCTGAGACTGAGATTATGAGTGGCAGACTAATTAATTTGGCAGAAGAAATTTCAAAGAGGTTGAATGTTGAAGCAATGGTATAGCTACTGTTGGGGGTTTTTAGCCAGATTTATGTTGAGAGTCAAGAGCAAAGAGCCCAGCAGAATGATTTAAAACATTGTGAGTTTGGCCAGAAAGGAAGCCACAGTGAAACTGTGGACAGCAAAGATGGAGCAGAGGAGATCTTGACTGCTGAGAAGGAACAGGAGGATAGAATATAAGGCCCGACAGCATCACAAGCAGCAGCAGGACTCTACCCTTTGCAGCCTCAAAATTGCAAAGGTGAAAGACTGTGCTTTGAGAAAAAAGCCGAGGAACATTATGTTCAACAATGATGATGGCCACGCTGTGTTCCAGAATGGTGGCGGCATAGAAAGCTTGTTCCTCAGAATTGGACTCAATTCAAAGTGCCCAGTAATCCAGGCAGTTGACCCCGATAGCCAAGAGAAAGGGAAGCCTAGCTACTGCTCCAGTTGGCAGCTGACCGGGGCATCATCCATGTGGCTCTGGTTTTAGACACATGCAGAATGCAAGAGCTGTAGGTTCAGGAAGGTTTCCACCCAGAAGGGGAGGTCAGGCAGTGTGTACTTGAAATTGCAGTGTGTGAAGCTGTGAGTGTGAAGCCAAAGGTGCAGTGGAGACCCTACATGTTTGGAGAAGCCGGGAATGTGGCTCATATGAGGAAAACTGCAAGAAGGGAGTAAAGACAGCCCAAGAGAGGAGCCACAGGAGCTACTACCACAGGAAGTGCTGTAGGGGCAGACCCTCCAATGCTGTACATGGAGCTACAGGACTTAACATTTGCCTTGATGGATTCTGGACTTGCGTTGGTCACATTCCTTTGTGTCCCCTATTATAACTTTTGGAGTGGAAATGTCTATCTTGTGCCACTGAACGTTGGAAGTGTTTAACTTTCTTTTCATTTGGATAAGGGCTCATAGCTAAGATGTTGCCTTATATCTCAGAGGAGAATTTGGACTTGGCCTTTTCAGCAGTGCTAAAACTGTTAGAACTTTGGCAAGTCTTAGAGATGACTAAATGTCTTTTATATAAAGGAATGCACACAAGTCTTTGTGAAGCCAGAGGTGGAATGTTATGGTTTCTGTCTAGATGTCCTCCCAAAGCCTCATGCAGTCATAGAGTTTTTCAGAGGTGGCTGAATTTGTAATGTGTGATTGATTCCTGGTATGTTGCTGGGATTAAGGGTGCTGGTATTAAGGGTGCTTGGATTAAGAGTGGGTGATTTCTGATTAGGGTGACTGGATTGGTACCACCCTAATCCCAGCAACCTGGATAGAGTATAAAAGGGGAAGAAAACCACTGTTAAGGTTCAGTTGTTGATTTTGCTGTCTTCTGCTGCCAAGACCTATTCCCCCTCTGCCATGCCATCCTGTCAGCCAATTATGACTGAAATCTCTATAAAACTGTCAGCTAAATAAACCTTTCCTCTGTTACCTTTGGATGTCAGGTATTTTGTTTCAGCAACGAGAGAAAAGTAACTAAGATATCACCATTGAAAAATCAGTGTGAAGTAATCCGTATGACCTTTGTCCTCACTCTTAGCAGGAAGAACAGAGTAGGTATGATAACTCTCATAAGGAAAGAGGGTTCTGACCGAGGACATAGAACCTTGGAGAATTTAAAGGGGACGGGGTGTGAGGAAAGTCTTGGGTAAGGCCTAATCTGAAAGCCTTGAGATCCAGAGAGGCTGGAGAGAAAGTTAAGTGACACACCCTAAAGGCAGGCTTCTCTTTTGAAATTCTGCTTGAAGCCAGTTTGAGTCCTTTAACCCCTTTTACTGCATGGACCCTGAATTTCACCTGATTCCTTTCCTAGTGGACTAGGAAAGTTAAGATACCTTGGAAGGAAGTAAAAGATAATGAGTAGCAAGAGGGAACGCTAGGCAAACTACTATACAGGACAGGTGTCAGAGACCCAAGGGGATGGTGGGTGCCATTCTGCAGTGGGGCCGGCTGGGAGGAGCTGGCCTTGCCCAATCAAACCAGCGAATCAGGACCAGAATGTCTGGAGGTCAAAGCCCCTTATCTGTTTTCTTCACTCATACGATAAATACTTAGCATAGTGGCTGCCACATAGCCAGAGCCCTCTGAATATTAGCTGAATAAAAGAATACATGAGAAGACTCAGGAGATGGTGTTCCTTGAACTTTAGACAGGAAAAACACAGGACTTGGAGGCAGTAAGATGTTCACTTTGACAGTAAGGTGGGCTGGACTTCACACAACAGAGGGAAACTCAGCTCCTTCAGCCACCTTTCTGCCTTCTCCTCCAGACCCGGGCTGGTCTATCCCTTCTCACCCGTGAGTCCTCCTGGTGCCAGTTATCTCCAATTTCTCTCTCCCTTGGATCTCTGCCTATGGGACCAAAAAAAGCTCAAGCTTTGTGTTTAATGTGAAACAAAGTAAAACCAAAGGCAAACATGTTCCTTATAGAAAGCCCATCCTCAGGGACTGTCCTTTTTTCCTTCCAATTAAGCCAAGGCTTATAAATTAATAGCAATGCCTATCCGAGTCTACTTCGTCACTTCCCACTCAGCCCTCAAACAAGGGTACATTCATTTCTTGCCTTTCTGTCTGTGTTCATCTGCTGTCATTAGTCATTAGTATCCCTAAATGGCCTCCTTGTTGCTCCACCAACTGGGCATGTCATCATACTGATCCTCAGGGCAGCATCAGGCCATCTCTCTGAATCCTAGCTGATGGCATCTCCTCCACCTGGTTTCCTTCCTACCTTCCAGGACCTTCTCTCTCTGACTTCTCCAGTTCTCCTTTGGTGTCAAGCACTGGGACTTTGTCTCACTACTCTCTCCTCCTGTACATGCTCACTTCCTCACTATTTAGACCCTCAGGTTAGGTTACACTCCTCCCCCATGTTCCCTTAGCCTGGTACTTCTAATACAGAAACTTCACAGTTTGTAACTGAGGACTTGCTGGTCTCCCTTCCTAGCCTGTACTTTCTTAAAGTCCGAACCATGTCACACTGACCAACACTTTGGTCCCACTACTGGAGATTGTGCCTAGTCATCGCAGGCAGGACTGTCTACATTAATCTCAGGGTCCAGTGCAAAATATAAAGGTGCAGCCTCTTATTTAAAAGTTGAGAAATTCAAGATGGCAACAGTAGGGTACTGAATCAAATTTAGGTCCTTCTGAGAATGTAGTGGTTCTGGGCAACTACCCAGCTCACACGCTCATGAAGGTGCACCTGACAGAATGCCTTTGATGTTTACTGAATGAGTAAGTGGCTTCCATGTCACACATACTGCTGATTCCAGACCACCTTTCTTATCAGCACATTTCTATAGTGCTCCATCCTGGAGAAAACAACAGCAATATCTGCTTGGGTATTCTCTGGGTTTGCATATTTATTAATATTCCAAATGGATGATCCAGTCCCACCAAATCTGTCTACAGTATTGTTATGGTTGATACATTGTGTCAACTTGGGGAGTCTAGAGGTTTGGCTAAGTAACTCAGCAGTTGTAAATCTTGGGGTAAAAGGACATGCCCTTACCCTTCTGGGATGTTATTATGTTAATTTGGGAAGTTTAGAAGGTTAACTATGTGACTCAGCAGGAAGCCAAGGTGCTTATTTTGTACACATCCTGAGCCTGTGGAAGAGGAGGGCATGGAAACTGTGTGAGAGCTATATGCCCCCTGGATGGGGGTAGGCTGTTTACAAGGTAAGGGAGAGAAAGAGGCTGCTTGACTGCGATTCTTTCCTTTTGCTGGTTGTTTGCTGCCATGAACGTTTGCTCTCTGTCATGTGCTACTCTGCCTACCAGCCAAATATGGACTGAAACCTCCACAAACTGTAAGCTAAATAAACCTTTCCTTCCTTCATTTTGAGTGTTAGGTATTTTGTCTCAGCAATGAGAGAAAAGTAACCAAGACAAGTATTCCTTATTTTAGGGAAAAATACTCCATTCCATCTAGCTCTAGATGCCAGATTTCCTACTTCTCTCACTCCACAAGTCCAAACAGGCTCTCTGCCCTGTGGGCTTCACCTCCTCAGTTGCACGAGTGCATCCTTCCCCTTCACTCCTACTTCACCAGGGCCTTGGTTCAGATCACCATCACAGCCCTCTGCAGGACTCAGATGCTGGCACAGTGCTTCCTGCTGCTAGTTCTGCCCACGTTTGACTCATGGGCACAAGGGGAAATTTAAATATATATAGTTTTAATTTATAAAACTGACACAGTAATTCTATGTATTTACAAAATAAGAGTGTGACACTCCATAAATGTATACAACAATTAAAGATCAGATCAGGGTATGTGACATTCATTGGTTCAAACACTGACCATATTTTTGTGATGGGAATATTCAAAATTTCTACCCACCCTCACCTCAGTACCTGTCAAACATCTCTCCACCCTCCCCTATCATTCCCAGATTCTGCGAATCATTATTCTACTCTCTTTCTGAGACTTTCTCTTTGCACCTATATACAAAAGGGAAGGCGCTATAGGTGGTGTTAAAGCACCACTGCTATCATGCCATATCCCTGACCCAAGGCCTCTGTTGGAGGGATTTACCAATCCTTCTGTTATCTGCTTCTCACTGTATTTCTGCCTTTAGTCTCTCTCCTGCCGCTCCTTTCCCAGCTGCCTTTCCCTACTTACGGCCAATGTCTTTCTCTTGAGTCAGTGCCTAGCGCCCTCTATTCCCCTCCTAGCCCACCTTTGATGCCCCTTCTCTGTGGCTTCATGGGGTCCCAAACCTGCCCGTACCACAGGCCCTACCAGGCCTAGCTGCCACTGTTGGGATCCATGGTTGCCTCTAAGAACCCTGAGGATATTTTCCAGGCAGAGCCCAAGCCATTGTCTCTGAGTCACCAATGCTCTGTGCCTGACATGTGGCAAGGGAGCAACAGCTGCTTACTGAGGGGTATGTGACTAAATGGACGAGCAGCGAGCTGGACCTGGAGAGGTGCACAGAAGAATCCAGACGTGAAGGCCCCAACAGGCCTTTTCTTAGTATCAACATTATTATCTAGATATAGTCTGAGCCCTCAGAATCCCACCCAGCCTAAGAGGATGAGATCAGGGAGAAGGGGGACTCGCAGGACAAGGGGTCAGGAGCAGGGCTGCTCTCCCAGTGCGAAGAAGGGGAGGCAGAATCACCCAGAGTAGCAGCTTCCCCCACTTCTACTGTTTCTAAATGTCAAATTCACACCTGAGATTACTAGCATTCAACAGAACTGATGGGGACTCCTGGAACACTACTTTTCTTAAGGAATCCATCTATGCACGGAAAATCCTCCACTTCTGCTTGAATTCCCAAGTTCTCCCTTCATGAGGTGCCCGCGGATTAAAGATGACAGCTTGTTTGGCTGCCAACCTGTGCCTACTCTGTGACGCCTCTTCTTATGTGATCCTTGGCTTCCTTTTGATCTTTCTTTCTTTCATCCCTCTTGATCTTGGGATCAATTTGTCAGAATGCTGGTCTCCAATCTGGAGTAGGGCAGTGAGCGGAATGGGGTTTCCAAGGGAACAGAGTTGCCTGCACAGGCTGACAAATCTCACACTAAGCAATCCACAGAGAAATGCCTGTAAAGCTATATGCTCTCACCATGGACCTCTGCAATCTTCTTAATTAGTTTACAAGATGCTTTTCCTAAGGAAAACTGAAATCGGAACAATAAGGGTCAAGGGGAGCTGGGTGCCCGCCATTCTGGGGCCTCAGGCCTGGACCTGTGGCTATTACTATGGTTACCATTTGGGTGACATTCTATTTAGCTGTGTAATGTTTGGCCAGAGATTAAATGAGGAAGTTTCAAGGGGTTGGAATGATTTAATCAATTGGCAGCCACCTGGCATTCGGTCGCCTTTAGCCTACAGAGAGGTTGATTCAGGAATGTTCCCCAGTGTTAAGGGTGGCTTTTCATCGGTAGTGATTGCACCTGCAATCTATAGGGTTTCCTTTTAATTCCAGTATAATAGGTGGGGGATTATTCATGATATGGTGAATGATAAGGTTTTATGTGTTTTTATGAGTCAGCTGTAAGGGTGGGAGAAGATAAAGACATGAATTTTCAAAGGGCCACAGGAGAGGATAAAAGCACTGTATTTTTAACTGATGAGAATTCTGAGTTTAGAGAACTGTGATGAGATAATCCTGCTACTTTTATCCTCTAATATTGTATTTTAGGTACAAACAAACCAAAACAAACCAAAACACACCTGAATTTTTTTCCTTTGAGTTAATAAAAATCTTAAATGGTTAAGAAAGAAAAATAAAAGGCAAATGAGATGCAAATAAAATAATGAGGCAAATAAAAAGCAAATATTTCAAATATTTGCTCAATTTTACAATTTCTCTTAAGGAGGTCATGGTAACTTCTGTTAAATCTCACCTCAGCATGATGCCCTCAGAGCAGGACTGACAATTCCCAAAGGTTTTTGACAAACAAGCAAAAGAAAAAAGCTGATAAAAGACTAGGTAACTGGCAGAAAGGAAAAATGCAAACATCCAGTCAATTCAATAAAAGGCACTCCATCTCTCACGAGTCAAGAAAAATGGAAATTAAAGTCAAAATAATATGCCATGTAACTCTGTTCATCAAACTGGCAAATATTTTAAAAATCAATAGCATATCGCAGTTCTCACAGAGGGGAGGATAAAGTCATTCTCATAAGGGAAATGTGAAGGGTTTTATCTTTTTAATCTATTGAAATTATAACTACATATTTAATAGTTCAGCCATGGCACTTTAGGAATATACCCTAGAGAAATAAAAACTCAGTACACAGGATGTGAACACCTTATTCATGTCTTGACAATGTCCTTGTGGCAAAGACTAGACACACACAGCCCAAGTGCCAAAGGGGGAACTGCAGAATGGATTGTTTCTTAGTCTATAAGATATTACACAGGGCCGGAAATATAGCTCACCAGCACAGCGCCTGCCTGGCAAGCACAAAGTTTTGAGTTTGATTGCCAGTACTAAAAAAAAAAGATATTACATAGGCATTAAAAAAAGAAGAAAGTGTATGTTTTGTGGCCTGGATGTACAAAAGATGAGAAAGGCATATTGCCAAGTGATATGTGGCATTACTCCATTTTTGAGCCACACAGATTATCTAGCTGCTTCCTTTTTTCACCCTCTCTCATAGAGTCTACACCAAAATCCTGGGTGTGACTGTTAGGGCCCAATCACTGGCAAGTCCAAAGCCGAGGGCCAGCAGGTCCCGGCTGCCCAGAGCAGGTGCCCAGCCCTTGCACTCAGCCTTGGGGAGCTCCAGGCCAGAGCTCACTCCTGCAACTCCTGCACACCTGTGTTTCTGGTCCAGCCTGGCTGGGACACTTCTTTAAAATGATCAGTACTTTCGCACTCCAAATCCTTTATCTTTTACAGTAAGTCCCTGATTTATGGATGAGTGCTGTTCCAGGAGAACATTCTTAAACTGGATTCATTTGTAAATCCGACAAAATGAGTCTTATATACTTTTGACACAAATATACAATCTAAAGCATAAACAAATAGTAAATAATTTTTTTTCTTTTACAGTTACCTTAAAATGGTACAGTACAGTACAACTGGCATATAGGGAATTGCATGGCATGAACTGACAAGAAGAGTTACTGCTAGTCATGGTGGTACATGCCTTTAATTCCAGCACTTGGGAGGCTAAGGCAGGAGGGTCACGATGAGTTGGAGGCCAACCTGGGCTATACGGTGAATTCAAGACCAGCCAGAACTACATGGTGAGACTCTGTCTCAAAAGAAAAAAAGGCCTCTTTGGACTCCTGACCATCTTCTCAGTGCCTTGAACTTCAGGAATAAACTGCTGATGGTTATCATGGCCTTGTAGATGTTGTAGTCCTAAAACTGCCACAAGGGTCTTCCTGTTTCATCAAATGCCCTCACTGCCTGACAAAAAGTGTGACATAAATAATATTTCTTGAAAGTAGCAGTAACTCCTTAGTGCATAGGCTGGATGAGTGCTGTAGGACTCATGGCAGATATGCCACTTTGACATTGGGACGAAAGTCATCTCTGAATTGGGGTGACCTCGTGCACTGTCAAGCAGCAAAAGGATGTTGAATGGAATATGTTTCTCCAAACAATACTTGTCTATTTCTGAGATAAACTGGTGGAAAAAATCAGACCTGGAAAGTGGCCTCTGTAACCCAGGCTTTGGAGTTACTCTTCCATCTAGCAGGTAAAGAGCCCTTGGTAATGTTTTTGAGGACTTTGGGGTTCTCTGAGTGGTAAACTAAGAGAGGCTTTAGTCTCCTATCACCAGAAGCACTGCCCCAGAACTAGAGGGGAAGTCTGTGCTTCACTGCTTTTAGTCTGGCATCACTTTTTCTCTGTCCTGATTTAACTTTGCTCAGGCGTTCTCTTCCAGTGTAGTCACGCTGAGAGAGCAAACTACCTCCTGGGGTGAAGCTGGGTTTAGTTATGGGTTAACTGAACAGCTATACTCCCTGAGAAAACTGAAGGTTATGACCCTGGCTATGTACAGGGACATCTATGATGTAATAGCAGCAGACCGTAACAGACTTGGAAGGTTCCACCAGAACTCTCCACACCCCCTCGATCACTGTTCATGCCCTTAACCACTGCTCTGGTTCTGTAAGCTCGCTTTACACGGATTTCCAATGACAAATCACTCCGTAGAGAAGAAACAATGTGAAAATAGAGACAAAGCTTTGTTCAGGGCTCTCAGGGTGACACGAGCCCCCTGTGGAGATGCCAGCCATAACCGACTCCTCACTCCTCAGTTCCGTGTCTGGCGTTGGCTCGGGGAGCTCGTTAATTTTCCTCCTTCACTGTCTCACTGATACTAAAACCTTGCTGAGGTAAATAAGTGCTGTCATCAATAATTTCTCTAAGTGTTGCTGGAAAGTCTTGGGCTGCTCTGGCATTGGTTCTGGCAGCCTCACTGCTTAGTTCTGCATTGTGACGCCTGGCGCCAGCCTTAATCTGTTAAGCCATCCATGGCTGACAGAGGAAGATCCACCCTGTTCATCCTGGTTCTTCTTCAAGCCTTCAGAGAGGCTTTTCCCTTTTTCTTGAGTAAGCACTGAGCTGAGTGGGACTTGATATTGATGCGGATCCTCTATCCACACACTGAGAAACGTCTTCACCTCCTCTATTACTTTACTGTGTTTTTTGGATATCAATGCTGACTTCATTGGACAGTAGACTTCACATGTTCCTGTTCTTTAGATCTTGTCCTGTGCTTCAGAATTTGCCAATGGTTGACCATATTTTCACCTCAGTCCAATCTCTCAGTTACTTTCACTTTTGTCTCCAACATTATTGCTTTGTGCTTCTTAGTGTCCCCTCCACACACCACTGCTCTTCCCCTCGATGCCAGACATCCTGACCTGTCACTGAGCACTGTGCTTATGTACACCATCATGTTATATAGCGAGCACATAGCAGCACAAGTGTGTCAATGCCCCGCAGACAGGCGAGCTACTTCCATGATTTGTTTCCATCTACGAATTCTGTAGTGCGAGGTCCGTTCCCATCTGTGAACGTCACAACTCACGTGTTTATCAGCCTGGGACTTCCCTTATTTCCTTCCTCTATCCCTGGAATGTAAGATGGCAGAATGCTTTAGCCCAGAGCTCCTAGGCAACTGGATTCTCTCCTGCCTTGGTAGACCTGCCACCAGTCCTGTCTTAAGGGGAAAATGGACCACCAGGAAGTCCACACTGTTCTTTCCCTTTGTCTCTGTCTATAAGACTGCAGTAGATGCACAAAGCGTTAACTGGTGCTTTTAGCTTTGTTCATTGTCCTAACTGACCCCTGTGACACCTGGCAGCTTGACCATTTGGAATTATGTCTGAATGGGTAGTGAGAAAGGTGTGGAAACAGGAAAGGACAGTTGTATATACTCTTTATATAGCTTTGTATTACTGAGTGATCACAGAGAATGTTTTGTTTACAAATTCAAAGAGGAATTTCTATGCCCAGATTTGACAGCATATTTCCCAGAATCCTTCTAAATGCAGATTCATCTTTGCAACAACTACCAATCTTCAAAAATCCAGGGGCTCCCATCACCAGTCTGCAAGTTCCACCTGTTGGCCCACTGGTCTCTGAGAAGTCTCTCTTGGAGCTCAGAATACTGTAAAACAATCTGGGTCAAGAGCCAGTAGATGCTAGTGGACAAATTTAGTTATAAAGTCATACACTGGTTAACCTTACAAGTGCTGTTCTTTTTTCTGTCACTTATGTTTTAAGAGGAGATTCACAAAAGTAGGTGCAGAACTGCCAATGGTGCTCAAAAATTTTAAAAAGTACATAAAAAAGATTTGAGAGATTGATTGGATTAATCTCGCTTATTTTGAGAGATTAATAATTGACTGAGGAGGCTTCTGGGAAGATGGCGACTGGGTAGGCAGCAGAGAGGGAACCTCCTGGAGGATTGCCACCCAGACAATGGAATATAGCAATATGAGAAGGACATAAAAGAGAGAGGTGTGTACCTTGAACACAGGAAGGATCTGAAATGGGAACTGAAGCCCTCGGAAAGACTAAGCAAAACCTCTTCTGGAGGAAAGGATCAGAGGACCACCATGGTGCAGTTGGAGGGAGAGGGAGAAGCAGGAAGCCACCGCTCCAAACACACCCTTGGCCCATGCCCTCGTTCCGGCACTCGCAGCTTCAGCTTTGGAGACCCATGCTCATGGAAGCCTCCCAACTCGGCCAGGGGAGAGCGGAGTTCCAAGAGCTGGTCCAGGTCTGGAGAGGAGAGGGCACAGCCAGGAAAAGAGGCAATGGCAGTTGGGAGCAGTTGTTGAACCCAGTGTGAGGATGAGAAGCTACAACAGCCGCTGAAACAGAATCCCCACCCTGCAGCAACCTTCCTAATCAGCGTCTGGAGGCAAGGTAGAGTCAAAGCAACTAGTACACAGCCCACCACACCTGGCTCTGTGCCCGCCCCAAGGCTGTGGCCTCCTGCCTCTCCACTGTGTGAGCGGCTACCGGCAGAGAGCAGCAGGGAGCATCGGTGGTAATTCCAGAGCCGCAGCGGCTCCCAGGGATCCAGTCAGGGAACGGAGGGGGGCTGAAGCCTGGGAACGGGGACGGAGAGCAGCAGGTGGAAGTGGATCACATGGCCCCATGCCCTTCTCACTCCAGCATCAGGCAGGAAGCATGAGCTGAGTTACTGGGCTTCAGCTCCCACCCTGAACTCCCTCTGTGAGCACCTTGAGACTCGGTGGCCTACGCAATCACCACCTGTTCCTGACAGCAATGGATGAATCCACGGGCTTCAGGGACTCACCCCAAACTACTAGTATGAACACCAAGAGGGTCTCCTTACCACTTGCACATATGAACCTTGCATGAACCCATAGCAACAAATTAGATGAAAAGCAGCAGTCCAGGAGTCCAAAAAACAACATACTCTACACAGCAGACCCAAGAAAATCCTCCAACTCTATTCTAGAACTAATCTCTAAACTCAGTTCATATCCTGGACTACCACAGTGAGCACAGGTGGGGGAAATTTCAAGCCCTTGTGCCAAGCATCGTAAGTTTGTCCAGTGCCCAGCTGCAAGGGGTGGGGAACGGCTATACTGGAGATCCGGAGGTGGGAGGAGGTGAAGACCTGGAATTAGGGGGCAGATCCTGTTCTCTTACGGGGGGAGGTCAGCCTCCAGAGTCATAGGTGACCTACAGGGAGACACCAGTGACCTATAAGGGAACCTGGGGGCATTGACAGGGAGCTCAGTAGCCTGAGGGGGAAGGGGGCTCCCTCCAGACTACATGAGAACTCTGAAGACCTAGACAGGGCCTCCGGCATCGAGGCGATGGGGTGGAGACAGGTGGTACGCTGTGGGCGCCTCTTGGACTCCGCCTGGCCCTGCCCCCCCCGTGGCGTGGTTATGGGGTGGAGATGGGCGGTACACTGTGGGTGCCTCATGGACTCCGCCCGACGCCCCCCCCCCCAGCATGGCAGCGAGATGGAGCTGGGCGATCCACTGTGGGCGCCCCACGGACTCTGCCCAGCCTCCCATGCAGTGCAGCAGAGGGACAGAACCAAGTGATCTGCTGTAGGTGCCCTGTGGACTTGACCCACCCCCGACATCACAGAGATGGGGCAGAGCCAGGCGGTCCCCTGTGAGCATAGGTGCTTTTCCACCTCCTACCATAGCAACTTGTGTACACCCATATATCTTATAGCATAATCTGAAGCAGCTATGTCTCTTCCCAAGGTGAGAGTCCAAGGGTATAAATAAATCCAAAAGTACAGTTATTATCACAGGGAAGATGACTGATTGAGTGGTAGAACAACAGGGATGAGGGTGGAGAAAACTGATTAATCAAACGAGCCATGATCTGTATAACTGAGTAACAAATGTGAAGGTAACATTATGTAAGACAGCATCCAGAGCTAATTCCCTATTATGTTCTCCATAATTTTGTATTTCCTCTATTGTTTTCGTGTTAACAGATGTGAAGATAACTTTATGTAATACAACATCCAGTGCTAATTCCCTACTATCTTCTCTATAATTTGGTATTTTCTTTAACGTTTGTGTGTCAACTAATGTGAAGATAACATTATGTAATACAACATCCAGTGCTAATTCCCTACTATATTCTATTCCTGTATTGTTTATGTGTTATTCTGGTTTATATATCTCCATTCTTTTGTCTTTAAAATAAAAAAAAAAATTGACTGAGAACTCACTGGCTCCTTTTGATAGTCAGCTCTCACCAACTGTATGCAGGTGCGATCCACCTCCAGCCTGGGCATCCCAGGTTACTCTGATACAAACGTTCCTCTGGGGACCTAAGGACTGACTTTAAACCATGTCCATAGGCACCGCCAGCTACCCACCCATGTACCATTTGTTCAGTGGCCACACGGAAGTTTTCAACTTATTAAATGAGTGATCCTGACTGTTATGGTTTGTGTCTGGGTGTTCCCCCCAAAGCCTCATGCAGTCATGGGCTGAGCTTCTAGAGTTTTTGACTGATTCATGGTCCAATGCTGGGATTATGGGTGTGAATGCTGCACCCACCCTGTGGCGGGTAGTTTGTGTACAATGTCAGGGAGGGAAAGAGGCCGCTCTCTGCTGCTCCTTTTTTCTCTTGTTGCTTTTGCTGTCTTCTGCTGCCACGCACTGTTGCCCTCTGCCATGTGGCCACACCGCCTTGGAGCCGGCTGAGTATGGACTGAAACCTGCACCAACTGTGAGCTAAATAAACCTTTCCTTCCTTAATTCTGGGCATCAGGCATTTTGTCTCAGCAGTGAGAGAAAAGTAACCAAGACACTGACAAAGCAAAAACCACACAATCCCCCGACCCTAACTCAGTTACTGTCCATTGTCTGTGAACTTTCTAACACTGTGCAACTTCCAGAGCTCAAGCCCTGGAAAGAAACCCAGGAATCTAGAGGTGGCAGCAGGATGAGGGAAACTTCTCCCTCCAAGATCACTACTGGGCATGCATGTCCTTGCTGGGAGGTAGCAAACAGCCAATTACAGGATGTTATCAAAATATACAGTAAATATTCAAACTTAAAAAAATCATTCAGTAAAGGACACAACACCATTTATCTCCTCAAAACATCCCCGGTTGCTTTGAATACACTTTCCCCACCATTCCTGTCACTTTCTGAAGCAGTTCTCTTTCCTGAGTGTCTTTGCATGTGTGATCAAAAATGCAGAGAAGGCTGCGGTCAAGTGAGAGCCACCCAACGGAAAAGCAGGCTTATGAAAGCATGGCAGTGTGTCCTCATCCGACTCATTCACCGGATCTGGCACCAAGCACCTTCTGGATCTTCTGCGAGGTCAAAATGGTCATGAAATGGAAATGTTTTGAATTGATTGAGGACACTGAGGAGCTAGAACAGTGCAACTAAAGACACTCACAGAGGAAAACTTACAGAACTGTTCAGACAGTGGCCACAATGATGACAGGAGTATGTCTGAAGCAAGGGGCTGGCTATAAGGAAATCAGAAGCAGTGCACACAATTTTCAATTTACCATTTTTTAAAATCACATCACATCACATACATTTCCTATTTCTTGGAAGACATTCCCCTTATTCCAGGGTGGGCAAAAAGCCACACACCATTGGCTCTCCATATTCTTGGATTTTGCATTTAGAAATTTTATCAACTATGGCTAGAGAATACTTGGGGGAAAACGGTGTGTTTGGATTGAACATATACAAGCTTTTCTTGTGTGGTCATTATTTCTGAGACAATAGAGTATAAGTACAGCAGGTGTTCCCATAGTACTTACTGCACTTGGTATAATAAGTAATGCAGAGGTAACTTACAGTATATGGGAGACGTGCCTAAGTAATATGCAAATACTTTGTGAGCATCCTCAGAACAGAGTATCCTCAGGAGGGTGTCCTGGAATCAACCCTCCCTAGGTATCCCTAGGTATCAAGGTATGGAGGGATGACTCCGTGTGTGTGTGTGTGTGTGTGTGTGTGTGTGTGTGTGTGAGAGAGAGAGAGAGAGAGAGAGAGAGAAAGAACTGTCCTCCTAGAAGAGACAGTCACTCTCAGAAGAGTGTACAAAGACACCCACCAGGACGCTAGTAGGTTTGTTGGCAGCTCATGTACGTCCCTTCACTTCTAAGCATCACTAAAACGACATGCTGGTGCCTCCATGCACTTCCAAGCTCCTATGCTATTAGGTACAGCTATAAAGAAACTTTTTGATTCAAGGAAAGGAATAATTAATTCAGTGTTAAGAGGAGGAGGAAGTTTGGAGCATCAACTGGGGCACATACAGACGCACTCTGTCAGGATCCTTTACCTGTAACCTGCAGGAGGCTGCAAGCCTCTGGCCAAGCAGAACATTTCTCCTTCCAGCCGTTCTGCTCTTCAAGGTGAAAGTATCCACCTAAAACCTAGTCTTTTTTTTTTTTTTTTTTTTGGTATTGGGAAGTGAACTCAGGACCTTGCGCTTGCCAGGCAGACACTGTGCCACTAAGCTATATCCCTGGCCCACCACCTAAAATCTAAAAAAAAAAAAATCCCCAAAGTTATACTCAAGTGATTTTGCAAATAGGTGCTGTACAAAAATGATTTAGGGACAATTAATAAACATATTGCTTTTCAGCCTCAAGTGAAGGCCATATCTGAGAGAGAGAGAGAGAGAGAGAGACCAAGCTCAAAAATATAGGTGAAGTTTCTCTGTAGAGAAGAAATCCCAAATGGCCAGCCTGCTGCATCCAAGAAACACATGGTAGTGTATAGGAGTCCAGTGTCCATGGATTAAAGGTATCAAAAGTCCCATAAGCCAGGCAAAGGACAGGGGCCTGAAGTCAGGACCGAACCCAGTGGTTTCATTTTATTAAACCACAGGTTCTCCTCTGGGTAGCATGTGGATATGCTGGACAGTAAAGCAAATGATCCAAAGCTATGGTCTGAAAGAGTGTTGGAAGGGCAGAACCTCACTGCCACCTCTAAGTGCTGAGCAGTCAGCCAGCTCTGCAGCACATGTCGTTAAATGTGTGTGACTACGGGACACAGAAACATGCGTGGAAAAGTTCTGCTGTAAGTCCCCTTGTGGCTTGTAAGTTCTCCCAGTTTACCTTGGAAGTTATAATGCATTAAAGGGCAAGGAAGTAAATGACAGGCTGTGGGGCAGGGCTGACTGGCAAGCCCTTTTCCAGCTCAGAAAATTTGTAGCTTTGGAGCAAATGCATGCACATTTGAGTAACTGGTGGTGGGGAGGCCATACGCTGTGATGCAAAGACGCTGGCCTGGGAATCAGAGGTCTAGGTGCTTGCTTCACCTAGAATGGTGTTTCACTCGGAGCCATGGTGTCTTCTCCTATTAAAAAAAAGGGGGGTCAGGTTGGGGATGTAGCTGAGGGGTAAAGCATTTGCATGAGGCCCTGAGTTTGAGCCCCAACACTGTAAAAAAACCCAATCAATCAAACAAACAAATAGACCCACCCAGGTAGGCTCAGTTAATTTCTTAGGTACTTCTCAGGTCTGAATTGAAATTCTTCTGAAAAGAAGCTTGGCTCATGTGGGGTGGTGGTCGTGGTGGTGAAATTCCTAAAACTACTATAGTTACCACTTTTTCTTCTGGGGAAATAGTCATCAACACAAATAGCTTGAAATAAATAGAAATGAAATACAGAAATATCAGGGCTGGAAGAAATCAGAAATCTCTCAAATCAGAAAGCACAAGGAACCCATTATTGAGCAAAGCCCCCTGTGTAATTTCACTGTTGTCACCAGTCCCCTTGGAACGCAGAGCTGCAGACAAAAGGCATCTTTGACACTGTTAAGAGTATTCATGGGATGCCCTGATTCCATTACACACTTCTTCAGCTGAAAGTGATTTGAAACGCAACATTAAACTGCACATTTCCAGAATGGAGGAGAAAACCTGGTACAAGGTGACAAAGAGAAACCATTTGGAAAACCCTTTTTGACAGTGTATATCAATTCCAAGGTGTGGGAGTGAGGGAGAGGCAGCCGTTCTGTCCAGACGCATCGGACCTTGTGGACCTCCTTCAGATGAGACAGAAGCGCTGTCTCCTTCAAGTGTTAGATATGGTGGGGGAAGAAAGCAGGGCGGCTGACAGGACAAGCTGGTTACCGCTGCCGGAGGACAGCCAGGCTGCAGATGCTAATTAGAGGTGTCAAAAGAGAGCTGAAGGGAAAAAATAATCCCATGAGCCGGGAACGAGTTTGGGTGTGTTTTATCTAGTCACCCCTATTTGAGAATGGATATTAAAGAAATTTGAAAATATGACAATTTAACAAGACCTCAAATACATACTTAAGCTCCCTAGCAAAAATACAAAAAAACTGAGAGGACGGTGGTGGTGGGTGGAATTTAGAAGTGGAAGGAGCAGTGAGCATAAGTGAAGTCGTGTAGACTGGCGCACATCTCTAATCCCAGCATTCTGGGAGGCAAGAGGGTCCCAAGTTTGAGTCCAGCCTGGGTCTTAGCAACTTGGTGAGAACCTGTCACAGAATAAAAAGCATAACAGGGCCTGGGGATGCACCCCACTGGGAAGGCGCTGGGTTCCACCTCCAGCACCACGCACACACCCACCCATTCAGAAATCAGTAACTGAGCTGCATGGTCTTTATTTTCCTCAGCCTGGTCTGTGTTCATACCACCCAGAAGAACTTCGCAGTGTCAGAATGCAGCCACTTTCAACGAACACCTCGCTGTGCAAGCAACATGCAAACCCACTGCACTGGCATAAAACTTTCCATAGTAGGTAAAAGCTTCGCAGCCATTCAAGGAAAGTTTTCAAGGTGTCTATGATTTCTGGAAAAAGAATTTATTAAATTAATGGTTTATTGTTTCTAACATGTAACAACTACCACAAGAATTATACTTTTAGGTGCATAACTCACGATTTCTCGTATGTTCCCATGGTTGTGCAACCATTACCATTACCTAATTCCAGGACATTTTTATCATCTCAAGAAAGAAGTCCTCCCCCCCCCCCCGACCCCCCAGCTCCTCTCAGCCCCCAGGGCATGCAGGCACTCTGCCCCACCCCCAGGCACTCGGCCCAGCCCCCGGGGCATGTCAGGAGCTCCACCCCGCTCCCAGGGCATGCCAGTCGCTTCGCCTGGCCCCTGGGTTGTGCCAGGTGCTCCACCCCACCCCCAGAGCTCTGCCCGGCCCTCGGGGTGTACCAGGCACTCTGCCTGGCCACTGAGGTGTGCCAGGTGCTTTGCCTGGCCCCCAGGAAGGCCCTGAAAACTCGGCTGAGCCTATAGACGCAGATGCGCTGACAGTCTGGCGGTTTGCTGTGTAACCCCACCTACCCGACTGGATAGTTGATGGCTGTGAGGGCTTGCCAAAGGGTGCTCTCCACCTCCTGCCATACATAGCAGTCTGTGTACACCCACGTAATATACAGCGTATTTAGAAGCAGCCAAGTCTCTGCCAAAGTAAGAGCATGAGGGAGTAAATAAATCAAAAGTGCAGTTAATACCAGTGGGAAGACCACTGACAGGGCGGTAGAACAACAGAGGTGAAGTGGAGAAAATTGATTAATTGAACGAGCCATCATCTGTATAACTGAGTAATAAAGACGAAGATAATATTGAGCAGTGCAACACCCAGTGGTAACCCCCTGCTATTTTCTCTGTAATTTGGTATTTCCTTTAGTGTTTTTGTATTAACAAACGCAAAGACAACACTATGTAATACAGCATCCAGTGATGATTCCCTATTGTCTTCTCTGTAATTCAGTATTTCCTTTATTGATTTTGTTATAACAAATATGAAGATAACATTACGTTATACAGCATCCAGTGCCAATCCTCTACTATCTTCTCTATAACTTGGTATTTTCTGTATTGTTTCTGTGTTATTCTGGGTTCTTTTGTCTTAAAAATAAAAAAAAAGAAGCCCCTATCTCTTGTACCCGTTAGAAGTCACTCCTCAGTTTCCCTCCCTGTAGCCCTGGAAACCTATACTATTGTGTGCTGGACACTGAATACAAATGCAACTCTGATATGTGGCTTTTTATTACTGGTTGCATTTACTAAGCATATGTTTTCAAGGTGCACCCGTATACTAGTGTATGTTGATTTTCATTTCTTTTAGGGATGAGTAACATTCCCTTGTGTGAATACATCATATTTTGTTTATCCATTTTTCATTGATGGACACTGGTTATTTCTTTTTTCTATTATCAGCGATGCTGCTACAAATAAATGCGAGTTTTTGTGTGGCTATGTGTTCAAGTCTCTTGGGTATAATGTAGGAGGTAAACTGGTAACTCTATGGCTGTGGTATTTTGTTGTTATTGTTTTTGTGGTGCTGGGAACTGAACCCATGCCCTTGATCACGCTAAACTCTCTACTCCCAAGGTACATTCCCAGCCCAGTAACTTAACATTTCAGGGAATGTCAATTGATTTTCCAGAGGGACTATAACCATTTTACATTCCAAATTGCTGCATTTTAAAGTTTTCTCTTACAAGACTGTAAAATCCAACCTAAATTTATTTCTGAAAACCCCAGTAATTTCTTATCTGACATGATTTTAAAAGTACTTGCTGGGCTGGGGATATAGCTCAGTGGCACAGTGCCTGCCTGGCAGGTGCAAGGATTCCTGATACCTCCCCCGCCATAAAAATAAATAAAACTACTTGCTGCAACAGCTCTGCCTGTATGCTTAGATTTCATTATATTGAACACTTAATGCTTCATTTTCCACTTGTGTCGGAGGGTACATAGTCTGTTTTTCTCAAGTGCTAGGTCAACACCTAAAATCCACAGCACTACACACTTCCCCAGTACAAACACGCACAGCCACTCCCCAGCTCTCAGAGCAAGCACATTCTTCTCCCCATGCAAGTTGTCAGGCTAACTGAGGCCACCGAAGGCCTTTATTTTACATCTATTGCAGTCATTTCTGGAGGTGGGTGATCCTTTTCTTTTTTTAATATCTGATGATTACAATAGTTCACTGTGTGCCAGGGCAGGCAGGACAGGTAGCCTGCAAAGCAATCTTTTTACTAATACTGTGTATTAGTCACACCCTTGTGAGATTTGCTTCCGATTCTACCTCTTTACTTTAAAAGGGCAATGCAACAGAAGTAACTGAACAAAGCCTCAAAAGAAGAAATACACACAATTCAAGGGGTAGGAAATAGATACTCTGAAGTGGGTAAAACAATTGTGGCATTTCTGCCTGAAGGAAAGAAGGAGGAGCGATTTGATCATGTTCCCCCTCCATGCATCTGAAGTGGTTTTGCACAGAGAATGGTGGGTGACCTATTCTTCAGGCTCAGAGGGAAACAAACAAGAGGAAATTCTATTTAAATCACATCTGTATGATTCTATGATTGGAAATGAGAACAGAATTTCCTGATCTCCCATTACACATGTGACAGAAGCCCATGGATCTCCATTCCTGGAATTCTAAAAAGGACATGAAGGACCTTTGTTTGGATTCACCCGCTAAGCATCTTGAGGCGCCCTTCACTGCTGTTTCTTTATGGTGCCATAAATCAGGAACTACATCTGCCGCGTGAAGGCAAACTGGACCATGAACAATTAGATTAGACTATAATGGATTGAGAAAGTTTTGCCATTGAAAGCAAACAAGGCAACCTCATTTCTATGTGCCCCCGTAGAAAGCAAACTGTATTCTTCACCTGGCAGGGCAGGTGGGCTCACAGGTGGCCCATGGTTAGGTTACATGGTTAGGTTACTGGAAGCCCTGCCCAGCTCTGGCTGGAAACAGTTACTATATGGCTGTCACCCACCAAACATGAGCCATTCAGCTGGGTTTGGGAACTGGGTGGAGTATAGTAGAAAGTAATTAAGGCTTAGAGTCCGAACTCTAGTTCACACCATGAGCTAATTATGCTAGGAGAGTATCAGCCACTCTGCAACTCAGTTTTCCCCACATCATAAATGCAAAATACCACTTTCTTCAGAGAATATCAGTGCAAAAACATTCTTTAAGGCATAGCTAACTAGTGATGCTGAATGAATCATGAAAAGAAACTGACATATCCAAAAGGAGTCATACAATTACTTAGAAATTTGTGATTTCATATATAATGTTAATTATCCATAACTGTAATCCTAAAGAGCTATAACAGAAAACACTGTATTTAGCAACTTTTCTTAGGCTTTAAGGTTAAAATAGTATGCTGATTTCCATTCACATGTTGAGATCCTTCTACAAGGCTCTAGGAAAGAAGGCAGGTTCACAGAGATGAAGTAGGGCATTTTTGCTCCTCAAGAACTTAAAAAACCCTATTAATGTTAGAGCATCCGTAACTTGTTTCCTAGCGTGCCTGTAATTTATAAGAAACATATCTAAAGGTTTCCTATGCCATGTCCCCCTTCTTCTTTTGGGGCTGCGTAAGCACAGGTGAAGGGGCGGAGGCAGCGAGGCTACCGCTCTCCCTTCCGATCTCTGCTTTCTTCATTCCTGTTCTTCTCTTCAACAGTCTGCCAGGCGCAGGGAAGTGTCCAGGCCATAGGCCTGCCATCATGATTTCAGCAGTTCTCACTTTGAATTGGGCGGCGTGCTTGTTCTGATTTTCACTTTACGTGTGTATTTGCTGGTCCTCTGGAATGATTTTTCCTCGTTGCCTGGACTGGAGGAAAGAGGCAAATAGACTGTTCTGGTTTTGTGCCCTGGACTGCTTCTTGCCTAACTAGAAGACTGTGACATGCTCCAGCCAAGCTCATGAAGGAACTGCACGGAGACCTAACGGCCAAATGTGTTACTTGTCAGGTACCATTTTCTGCCTTATCCGCTGTCCATATATCTCCCTGCTCAACTTTCTAGGATTAGTAGGTCGGATACAGAATAGACTCGAGAATTTAGAGGTCGCAGGTTGCAGCCATGTAGCTTCTTTTTCCTCCCTGGACCTCCAGAAATCAGTCTGAGTTTGAACAAACACATCTCTGCAGAACTTTGCTGTCCTTGTATAGCTTCCCTACCGAGAAGGTCCCACATCTCCGAGCCTCTCTGACATGTACAGGTGAAAGAAGGTGTTTTGGACATTTGAAAGTACTCAGAACACTACTTCTTAACTGAAGACTTGATTACTTCTGAGGGGAAGCCGACCAAGGACAGAAAGTAACAGCATCTTATCAAAAGTGCACAGCAGGCTACAGCCCGGAAGAGACTTGTACTTGTGAAATATGATGAAGACAACAGAAATGACTTTAGTTTTATTTGAAAAACCAAAGTGATTGAAGAAAACGAATTGGTTGCTAAGAGATGATAAAGCAGAACTATTTTCTTCTATTTTTCCCTGTTGGACTGGGAGAGGGGGTGTAACTGTGAGTAAATCCAAGGCCTAAAATAAGTGAAAACAGCAGAGAGGAGAACCCTGCTGCAACTGAAGAGATCAAGTCCTCTGGTCTCCAGAGGGTGCATCTTGGTCCCTGAAAGCCCTGGAAATTGACATTGTCACAGTGCTACCAGGGACCTGCAGGGAGAACGAGGCATCTGAGGATTAGAAACAGGCAAATCAGTCCAGGTCACAAGAGGAGGGGGGGGGGACAATGGATTGTGCATACTAAGAAAGGAAGGAGTGGCTGAAATAAGATTGTAGGTTATTGTTTTTTTTTTTTTTTTTGCGGTACTGGGGATCGAACTCAGGACCTTGCGCTTGCCAGGCAGGTGCTTATTCCACTGAGCTGTATCCCCAGCCCCAAGATTGTAGATCATTAAAGTGAGAGCTGGCCACTGATGGTCTCCCTGGGTCTGGTAAGAGAGTGAACACCGTCACTCCTACTCTTTCTCTCCTGATCCCTTACCCTCTACCCAGGTAGAAGAAATGAGACATAGCATTTATGTGAATTTTGGGAATCAACTAAGTTTTCCATGATTTGGGGGGGGGCAGGGGCTGACAATGAATGGGAACTGGTGTACATAGCACCAGGAAAATTAAAAATGGTAGGAAAGTTCACATAACTTAAGTGTTTCAGTCCATAAGCCACTCAGCTGTGCTTCAGCTCTGTGGCAGGGCTGTCAGGAAAGTGAGGGTGAGCTCTTGCACGCAAGGCAGGGAGACTGCCAGCTTAGGCCAGTTCAGTACAGAGTACAGAGGCCAGTGCAGGCCCAAGAGGTTCCCGGTGTGAACGGGGAAATCACAAACAAAGGGCCAGGGACCCCGCGAGAAGCTCAAACAGCTACACAATACCTGAAGGATACCAGGGCTGTTGAAAAATGAGAAAGCTGCAGGGGGGGTTCCAGTGGCTGCCTTTGGGCATCTGAAGAGCTGAGACATGAAAAGGTCAGCACATTTGAGTAGTGGGACTACAATGCTTTTCTCAATATTGTTAATTTGTCTTTTTTAAGTTGTATGCAAATACTGTGTATTGTTTACATAACATGAAAGGTACTTTTAAACAAGTATTTCATGAAAGACATAGGTACACCTAAATCTACAAAATAAATTCCTGAGGGCTGGGCTGTCACCAATAAAGAGGAGGCTCACACTGGGACGGGCTGACACTCAGCTGGGCTGGTGGCCAGCTTGAAATGTGGCCACGGAAAGGCATAAGGTCCGTGTGGGGAAATACGAAGAAACACAGGAAGGAGGAAGAAGAGATGGGTGGGAAGCTGAAACCAGGAAGAGCTGAATGAATAGTGCTGGGGAAAAGATGGCGGTGCCTGGGGTCAAAGCTGTAGAGCCGGCTGTGACTGCAGGTACAAGGGGGAAGGGAGGAGAAACCAGAAGTTCTAATGAGGATCCAGGTGGGTCTCGCCAAGCTGAATCTTTGCAATGTCAGCAAAGATTTAACCAAAGGCGAAAACAGTCTGTTGAAAGGCTCAAGGAGAAAAACCTTCGCAACAAGAGTTCACAAGAATACTCAATGCTGTGACTGCTCTAGTTGGAAAATGAGGTGTGTATGTGTGTGTGTGTCTTAGAGAGGGAGAAAGAGAGAGAGAGACATGAAGGTTGAGGCTTGGCTTTCCGGGAGACCTGTGGCCAGAGAGGAGCCCACAGGCACTGCTGGGTTCACGTAAAATTCCACAAGCGAATGGCCTTTTAACCCCAAGCTCTGGTAAGGTCAGTTGTCAATCTGAATTACTTACATGCAGACAGTAAAGGACAGAAAAAGAGGAAGAACTTCATTAATGAAATTAGAAGTGTGACTTTTGAGAAGATGAACCA